>QMFG01011377.1:0-18701 GCA_003314545.1 Ramaria sp. MG151 | reverse complement strand
ATATCATGACTGACAATGCGCCTTCCCTTATTCTAACTGATGATTTCATCAATCTGCCAGTGGTACCATGCGGAGTTGATGGCGCCCTGGATGCGAAGTGTTGTTTGTATCTCATCTCTCATTTGGTGCGCTAAGCTCCACCTACATATCCCGTAATCCGCTTTACATGGTTCGTGCCCAGGCCTTAACGTAGACTAGGTCAAATTGTTGACTGATCGACAGTAGCGACGGTGAATACATTATATGTTAAAGAACTGAAAAACAAGGCCCCAAA
The DNA here is from genome assembly GCA_003314545.1 of Ramaria sp. MG151. NCBI lineage: Eukaryota > Fungi > Basidiomycota > Agaricomycetes > Gomphales > Gomphaceae > Ramaria > Ramaria sp. MG151. The sequence continues at coordinate 18,427 of QMFG01011377.1, read as the reverse complement.
CCAAAAGTTAGAAGGGACCGAAAGAGATAAAACCCAAGGACTTGTGATGGCCTGATGAGCCCCTCTCTCAACTGCAATCGCGCTCATAGAAGCCTTGTCATGCGTGAGATGAAGACGGCAGCTGTGCACTCGGACGAAACATGCCAGCGGTCCGTCCATGCAGTCTCCAGCTCATCTGAACAACTTTTCATAATGTTGGTTCCACTAACGAACTTCTGCTCCCGTTCGAGATTTGACTGTCACGCGCACTGTAAAATAATCCAGAGCGCAAACATCTGCAAGCGAGGATCTATTTCAGAAACTAGAATTTGATGAGGCCAAAGAGACGCCAAAAACAAAACAAATTCAAAGGCCGAAGCACTGCATCTACAGGCCCGATAGACTCTAGCTATCCCTTAAAGCTCTCTTAGCTGTCTCAGACACAAGCTACACCTGCCGCTACACAACGGGTATAAATTGACCTTCAGTAAGTAATTTTTGTACACTAAAACGTTTGCGCTTGTATCGCCTGCTCGTATGCCGTTGTCGGAGAATTTTTCCGTAGATATTCTCCGAGAGTCAAATAAAGCGATGTTGCGACAAGATCAGGAAGAGGGAGATTTCAGACAGATAAACGATTATGCTATACTTTTAGCCATGGCTTTGCCCTGACAGGTATGGAACTTGCCGTCCATCATGGAGCTTTTACAAATTGAATTAAAATAATCGCAAGATGCTCGCTGAGACATAAAAGATACTCAATATCCGAACACTTTCCGAAGGCATAAATAACGAGCTGCTCATATCGGAAAGTATTTCCGCTCCGTAGCTTTTTTCCTTTCTTTTTTTTTTGGGTCGGTCACAACCGATGCTTATCTGAACGAAAAATGGAAAAATTGAAATAATCGAGCTGAAAGGTCGATATTTGAGGATACAGGATAAAACTGAGGAACAAGCCTGTTACCTGTCTCAGAAACGGCTTTATCGACGTCTATCTCACATACTCACGGCACTCACGGCCATCCCTACCGCCGCGCCTCACCCTTGACTACAGATGCATATATGCTTTCAATGATCTATCAGATTCATCAGCCTCCCGCGCATCTGTGCTCATCATAACACCCTTCTCGTTGACCATCATGCTCACCCCCAAGGAAGAGCCTACCCGTTTCTTGGTCGAACCTCATGCGTCTTCAAATCCTCCGGTTGCAGCAATGATCCCAACCATAGCGGTCTCGGATACTCTTGATATCTGCTCTGTGCCTCTTCGGCTATCGTGCCTCCACTCGTTCTGAACACTTTCTCCCTCTACAAGTGATGGGATGAGAACTTCGGTCAGCAAGTCAATCTTAACTGCACCATGTTCGACATTCGTCAGTCTATGCTCAGAAGCGCCAAGCTGTCGCTCACGAAGATCATTCCTGCTCCCTCTGTGACGATCGGCATCGTACGTCATTCCTGAAAGCAGAGTTGCAAAGTTTCTTGTATCCTGTTATACGACACTTGCAAGGTTGATGTTTTGCGGGGAACGCTCCTGAACATCAATCTCGTTAAGATTATTCAGATCATGGTCATGATATTACATGATTTCTAATTGGCACCCCACCCTTCTCTCGCGTATGCACCTTCATACACCATATATTGACGTTTTTCTAACAAAGCCCAAAAACTATAATACTCCCTCTCATGGAGGTTTCTCGGGCCCCACGTACGGCCCTTTCATGTGATCCATTAAATATTACTTTCACCCTGGATATCACCCAACAAATAGGGATCCATTAACATTGAAGACTGAGTAGCCAGCCCTCAAATGATTTCATCGATGGGCATGGAAAACTCGTGGAATTATTTAAAGATATGAAAATTAAGGTGGTTTCAACCATCACCGTAACCCAAATACTTTCTTCTATAAGTTCCCGCTAGAAATTTCAGATGTCCGAGCCTCCCATAAAACGTCTAGCTTCACCAACGTCCGTGACAGCATTAGGGCTCCACCTGCCGTCAGCTGTGGAACAGCGCGATCGCTTGCTACAGCCATAGCTGACTCGTCATTACTCTCACCCTCCCTGCTCTTTTCAATGAGTTCCCGTGCCTCTCGAATCACAGTTTGTAGCCGTCCACGTTTATAGTAGAGCCAGTTAATCTCAGACTCGAGACCTTGAAGAGGAATCTCCAGCGCGCGACGAACGAATCCACGCGATAAGACATATGCCTTTTCGCTATATAGCCGGCTATTAACGAGACCTTCCTGTGTATTCCGGAGTTTCTCATATGCTGGTTCACAGAACCATCTGATACGAAGTTAATGGTAAGATACGAAAGTATCCCTGAGAAGGGAACGAATAACAAATTCTTACGGTTCCTTCACAAGAACTAATAGACGTCATTACATAATTAGAGTAGTAAAGAAGGAGCTCGTACCTAAACCCTGTATTGAAACAAAGGCTTGTAACAACGAGGATCGTGTAGCGCTCCACGACTCATTGCGATCGCCCGCCCATGTTCCTAAGATAGAAAGACACACCTTGCCCTCCTCGTATAAGTTTGGGTTCACACGCCCATTGCCATTGGTCCAACTGAGGAAGTGTGCTTGCGGTGGCGTCTGTGGAAAGTCTGAATCTAGGAGCCAATCAATAACGAATGGCTAAAAACGACGTGGTCAATGAATAGTTAGTATACTTCTTGGTTATCATACCGCATCCTCATATGGAGTATTCTCCGGGCCAATAATGAGACATCGCAGAAGATCAGCTCTGTCCTCGTATGCTCGCACAAGTATTGATTCTGGTAACAAGTAGAAAATACAACAACGGAAAAAAAAGAAGTATAACCGTACCTGGTAAGCTGCTCTTTAATACCCGATACTCCTTGTTCAACCGTGTCATAAATGTTTTGGTCGTCTGCGCATGCTTCGAGGCATAAAACGCATGGTCTACTGGAGCTTGTGAAAGAATGACGAAACGCTGCCAAGGAGAATCTTCATCGTCCATAGAGATATCCTTTGCCTTTTTTTCAGCGATGTCAATCTCTACTGGTGATCGCACGCCAGACAACGGTCCCGAGGAAGGTTCCGCTACGCCAGCCACCGATGCCATCGCAGAATCCAACGTTGGCACCTCCTCTATAGGCTCTAGTGGAGGCAAATCAACGTCCATTCCGACTTCTTCGTGCGCTCCGGGCTCGATATCAGCCATGGTATCTGCATTCGAAACCAAATCTGCTGCCGCCGAATTCCAGTCTTCCGCCCCCTCTTCAATGTCCTCCCATTCGTCACTGCTCTCCAGTTCGCCATTATACCGCTCCCAAGCACCCTCACCCCCATTATCGTACTGTATTTCAACATCCCCATCGTGTTCGCCTTCATAACCGTATCCGTCCGAATATTCATCTCCCCACATGTCGGCCATAGCATTGTCCATGCTGTCTTGTAGACGTGTGAGACGCTCTAACGGAACAATTACGATCTTTGTGTTACCAAGCGTGACTTGAACTTGTCCGTCTCTTCGCAACTGAGTATAGAGGTATTAGCCACCATTTACTTGATGAAGATGTTGGGAACCTCACATCAGTGACTTCTCCAAACCAGTCGATTCCGCCCTCAGCACTTATTTTCCTCACTTTGCCGTCCAGTTCTCGCCCCGCCGACTCTGGGGTTCCCCGAGCCTTCGCGATTGCCTGCCCAATATTATGTAATTCACCCCTCCATCCGCTAATTATCGTAGTTCCATCTGGCTTATCTTCGATAGTTGGTATCTCCCTCACCCATGCCTCTAGCTCTCCTATCTTTGGAACGCGAGGTAGTTCGGCACCGTTAGTTGTCCCCTCGCGATGTACGAATACGAAGTCACCTCTTCGGACACCGAAGCTATCAAGTTGTTGCTCCTGTTGCGAGCCGTCGGATATCGACGTGCCATGCGGGTCCAGCTCAAGGACACTAACGAGTTCAGTAGTATCCTGGTTATGATAGCGTATCAAAGCCGTGCGATCAGTCGAATTCACGGTTTGGACGACAGCGACCCGTTTGGAATCTTCGGTCTTATGCAGCACATAATCTCCGGGCCTGCTAACGAGTCAGACCAGGAAAATACTATATGGGTATTGACTTACCAGCAATCATACTCGTCGACGTTTAGATACGGAATAAGCGACTTCGCATCACATCTTTCCTCCGTTGTGCCATCCTGCCACAATACCGTTACGCGGGTATGTGTCTCTTTGGCCATGAATGCGGATACTGTTACCAGGCCACCATCTACACCCTCCTTACCATGGACCGAAGGGGTAACGCCATGGGCGAGAGCATATGACGGGTCACGAAGGATGAACTTCTCACCAACGCGGGGTTTACCATCTGACTGACCACGTATAAGACGTAAACGCGAGAGTTGGGGGCCTGAAAAAAACTGAGGAGGACGCGCACGGGTCGCCGCGTCACACTTATCGAGCTGGGTAGACTCTGAGCGACAATACGAGAAAAGTATATACAAAGGCAATAGCTCACAGATTGGTTTATAGCCATCCAGGTCACAGCAATAGCTGTCGGTCTAATGTTGAGTACAGTATCGTTGGGAGAAGGCCGGGGATTATTTCGCATAAGAGATGTGAGAAATGAAGCTGGAGGCTCGGGTGGAAGTACGTCCTGGGCTGAACTTTCAGGATTTATGTAGGCAAGGTGGGAGTACATGGCACTGACCGGACCTCGATCTCCCACTTGCAGTCTACCACCTAGCTGAGGCACGCGTACAAGGCCACCACCGCCCAACTGCACAATTGCCTCATCGAAAATCTGTACACATTGTGGCCAACATACCAAATACAGTGACATGGATTTCTCACCTCTTCTATCTAGAACTTCAAGTGAGAACAAGACATGCCAGTCATCATATAGCGATGATACTCACCTGGCCAATCCAGTCGTCCAGAACAACGAAGTCGCCGACAAATATTTCGTTTGCAGGCTCGAGCGCAGACGATGGAATTGGGTCGGGAAGTGGCACACCAGTCACAGCATGCTCAAGTATCGCGTCGATCTCGCATGCGACGATAACACCAGCCTTGACGGCTTGGAGATCGCGCTTACACACATCTCCAGGCTGGAAGACTCTGTCTACAAGTTCAAATTCGGACTCTGGAAGAATTTCACGGGAGTGGGTAGGGAAGAAGCTGACGCCTACTTCTCCGGGCTGTAAGGGTCGTAAAAGGGGGTCTGTGGGATGAGGCATCGGAGGATACTCCTCAGAGTCATGCCAGCACCTCTGAAGGTATAAGATATACACGATGAGCATTTGAGTGTATTATTCTAAAAAAGCGACATACTAAGACTACCCCCAGCTCGTGAGGGGCCTTTCTTCTACGAACCACGTCCTCTTGGAAAAACTGGTACACCCTTGTCAGCTTATCTGTGGAATAAACTATTTCCTGACTCGCACATAGTACTCACTCTGCTAGGGGTACGTGGCGAGGTCGAGGTCATGGCGAGTGAAAGTAGGGACTACGTACGCCCACAGTATTACATACTTCCTGATCGCACGAGTGACAGAACTAGAAGCATATGAAAGCACAGCGAAGCTGCACCCGCAGAATCTGGAATACAACGTGTAGCCGAAGTATGCTCCGTCACTTGTTTGCTTGTAAATAACAATGAAACTCTTCCTGATCAGATGCGATCGGTTGTACGAATTCATGAATTCATGGAAAACAGTTTTTCTCCTTTCTCAAGACATTATTGACAGATCGCACCTACATATCAAGGTTTCGGGAGGCAATGGACGAGACAAGGGGGAGTATGCACCGGTCATTTCGACTGGTAAGATATTCAAGTTCATGGAACATAAGTAGGGCAATAAAATCCCACCGGCCAAGCAGTGACTCGGAGTAGAGATAGGAAGAAGTCTGTTCGTAAATGGTGACGGGAGATCCCCGGGTATCCAAAAAACTAAGAAAGAGGGCGAGTGGTGTGATGTCTACCACAAACAACAGGAGCCCAGAAACAAAGGTAGACTGGGCTCGATGCGGCAATATGGGTGCGTTGAGTACAGATGTGATCAAATGCAACGAGCAAAAACAAGGAATGGAGGGTCTCGAGCAGGGTCGGTGGAAGGAGGTTGCGAGCAAGACATGGTCAATTAACACATCATGTGCACGAAGTAAGAAGACTATTCTTCGGCACAGGCTGTTTGTAATCATCATGCCATGTTGTCAAGTTCGGGTTCGAATACGCCTCAATGTAACTGGTCGAAACACCGTGAGCCTCGCTGTGTCATCCATTCACTGCAAATAGAGGAAACGTACGTGTTAATGTAATTTTGCGTCGGGAACGCTGGTGGATCACAGCCGATGTTTTTCTGGCCTTTCGGCTGATAGACGCGTATCCAGTCGATATGCATCTCAACGGGGAACTGGAGATGTTGAAGATCGACGGCACCAAAGTTTGTCGACATGCCCAGATTCGCAATGATATACTGTACGATAGCGGTGAACCAATAAGAATAGGAATACAACAAAATGACATACCATCGGCTCCTGTGGGACTGGCCGCTGGCTAATATTGACAATAGGATCGGGACCCATTCCCGGTGCTTTAATCGTCCACGCCGGTTGATTATCGTTGATCCAGGTGATATAGGCGCCATCCACACCTGGTTTGTACTCGTATCCGTATACAGCAAAGCACCCATTACCGCTCTGTGTGTAGCAGTTCTGGTTCGTATCCGAGACAACCGACGTTGCTTGCTGGAAGGCCCCCCCCATGTAAGGATTGAGTATCGATTTCGTAGGGTCTGTGATGATGAGGTTATCGGAAGTGTTCTTCCAGGTGTAGCTGTGATCAAAGGGTGCCCACTGGGCTGATTGGGAGACTGTGCCAACAAGACGCGAAGAATCGACCTGCGCCTCAAACAAGTCAATTTCTGGAGCGGAGCGACCCGTCAGAGTTCCATCTGGCTTTAAAGGACCTGGATGAGACTCGTTAGGGCAGGTGCAAGCGCTTAGGCGCTGACCCTGGAGGTACGAGAGTGCACCGCCGGCACCGGGGTCACCATTGATAGTCGCCGCCTGCGGAAAGCCGCTCGGTGTTGTTTGGTTGGGAAGTGTACCAACATCGCACGAGTCATAAGTGTATGGCCACATTCCTTCAAGGGAAGCACCATAGCCAACACGGCCGATGTTACCCATTGTCCACACTGCGGGCCAGAGGCCAACAGTGTTGGTAGTACCTGGTAAAGTCACGGCAGTCTCAATACGGCCACCGGTGAAACAGAACTTGTTCCAGGAAGACACCAGACCACCCATATAATTAAGATTATGGTTGACAACGTTGGAGAGGGTAATGGTGAGATGACCGTCCCGAGTGGTGATGGCGGAGGGATCATACCATTCCATGTTGTTTGTCTGCCAGTAGTGGAGATCAACAGCTTCCCAGTACGGATCGTCTCCAGGGTAAAATGTACGATTCGGCACGTTAAACTCGTCGGAAAAGACCAACTCCATTTGACTTCCATCATAGCCGGTCTTGGTATAAGCCTCCTGAGGTGTGTCCTTGTCGATAACACCCCAGTTGCCACTCATGTCCGGAACTTGGCCTGAGGCATTGATACCACCTAAGTTGAAGGCACCAAGGTTACTAAGTCGATGCTTTGTGAAATATGTAATCAGGGGGTATCCAGCACTACAGAAGTATAAGAAAACTAGTGTGCACTATGCGAGAGGCACTTACAAGAGTGTCGTAAGACCTGTAACAAGGATGGCAAGGCAGCCAAGATTGGCAAGCCCTCGCGATGTGAATATGGTGCCACCCTTGTCATTCTTGCGATCTCGCCTTGGGTCGGGGTTGTGGAGGTAGTCGTCGGGCTCCTGCTGGTTTATACCGGCCTCGGCCGCCCACATTGAGGGATCTGGAGACAGGGAAAACTGAAGCAGCATCAGCAGGAAACTTAGACCAGTAAACACACGATACAAAACATGCCAGATGAAAAACTCAAACCACTGAATGTAGCAATGAAGAACGTACCTTGTCCGATAACGAGTGACTAGAGCTCGAATAACCACCATTCTGTCGCAACATAAGCGTTAAAAAATGACGTCGGATAAGAACATACGCTAGTCATAGTGGAGTTGCTAGCTATGCTGCGTAGAGACTGGGGGACATTCTTGGGGGAGAGCGTGGCCTGCACAGGTCTTTGGGATGGAGGAAGAAGAGCGGCCGTAGAGGATGCAGCAGAATTGGGAAGTCGCTGCTGAGAGTAAGGATCGGATCTGGCAGTGTTGTATGCCTTACTAGGCGAGTTGGATGCGAAGGCGGCATTACCAGTGTTGCTGAAAGGATACGCTGGGCCCCGCGACATTATGGAACAAGATATGAGAACAAATGAAGGGAAACGGACGACCCCGACGACGGTGGAGATACGCGTGGTCCCCGGACACCGCACCCATCACCACTGTTTCCGTCACCCCGGCCCTAACATTCTATTTGATGTTGTCATCCACATCCCCTTTCACTTTCAAGCCACCAGATTCCAAACGTCTGCGCTCGCTGTGCTCAACGATGACGAGTTGCATTTGCAACACAATTACCCTCCAATTGTCTCTTGTATTATGTATCCATCACTTGCGACGATCGTGGAATCTTGATTCTTGATCGACTCATCGTCAACGTGGAAGGTCATTTGAATAACAAAGGCTTTCCGTTCGTGGCATAGATCCTTACCATCAAAGTTCCCAAAGTCTACGACAGAAAAGGCGGGTCCTCACTTATACACTTGATACTCTCGACTTCATAACTTACTCCATTATGGCAATAAGCAACGCTCAGAAAATTAGAATAGTACAAGCCAAGCATTTTGAATATAAATAACAAAGGGCAAGCTTCCTTGGCAATACACCATGGTCATATAATGTACTGGAAATGTTATCCGTTACCTGTCCAAGGATCCATCCCTCTCCGACGTTTCTTGCTCGGTACCGTCTCCTTCTCCTTGCCTTTGGCACTCTCTGTGACAACGATCTCGGGCTTAGAACTATCAGTGATCACTTGCAAGTCGCTCTCTTCACTTGAACTCTCCTCATTCTCGGTAGCCCTAGCTTGAATCTTCGCCATAGCGGCAGCGCTAGCACTGGACCCATCTACTTTCGCATGAGTGGATCGTATATTAGCCTCATTTCTTAGTTCACGCTGTGCTTGCTCCTGTGCGGCTTGCGACTCTTTGATTGCATGCCGAATGAATCGTGTGGCAGCTTCCTGGTCAACGGCAAACCTCCCTACGAACAACTAGCTGTCAGGATGGAACCCGTGGCTACACGTACAGTACAAACATACTTTTCTCCGGATCTTCAGCACTCTTTATCTTGTCAAAATATTGTTTGATTCGATCCTGAGAAATAAGACTCAGCAAGTAAATTTAACGTATAAACAGAGCCCGACGAACCAATTCTCCAACGACGGGATGCGTCTTAGGATTTATACCCCTGGTCTTGAGATATACTTGAGTGATATAAGCGCAAAAACCCTATTAAACAAGATTACTTACTAAAGACCAAGTCGTTTACCACATACGGTAGCAACACTTGTAGCTTTGCCTTCTGCAGCGGGTCAAGTTTCGAGAGTGTTTCAAATAGATTGTGTTCAAAGAGAGGTCCCAGAACCTCTTCCAAGCTGTCGAGAGACTTTTCAATGGACGCCACGGGGTCCATCGAGGTTAGTGGCAGGTGGCGGTGTTTGAACTGGTAGTACAGCGGTACGTGTAATGACTGGACAATCGAGAAGGTCATCCGTGAAAGTAACAGGGTAGTCAATCGCAGTCATGAGCTGGAGGCGATATCTGCAATATATTTGCTGAGACCAACGTTGTTTTCGCGATGGTAAAGTATGTCAAGGTTTCAGCTCCGTATACTACAAGGAGCTACAGTTTCGGACGTGTTACGACCCAAGCCTCAAGCTCGCATTCGCATATTACCAGTGGATCCAATGACCCCAGTTTCCAAGTGGGAAGCAACCGAACGAGTGTTGATTCAGGGGATGCGAGGAAAGATGTTCTTTCGGCGATCCATGGTGTATTCCAATCGACACATCTATGAGGAGCAATGGAGAGGTTTCGACTAATGATGATAGCACACATGATACGACTGCCTAAACAATACATTCCTAGTCGACGTACAAAATATTTGTTCCAGCTTACTCTTCGAGTAACCGCGAGCTGGCAGTGAAACATCACTTTATTTTCGTCAATCTACATCGTGCATTGTCGCTATAAAAACATTAGCTCTCCCAGACATATAGGGAAAAGAACAGGTTTACCTCCTTTGAAGAAGCATTTTCCACGAGAAAAGTATATGCATTCACGTCCCGAGGGACACTTATGTCCCAGGGGACATTTGTTGCCAAGCGCACACGGCAAATCTACCAGGTGCAACCAATTTTAGCTGGTCAAGAGACAGTGTGGATATAATAACCTCGCACCCTTTTTCACTGCTGGACAAGGTGCTTTCTTGGCATTTATCCGCAGCACCTCGTACTGCTCTGGACTCAGGATATAGTCATGCGCGTACTGGCAGTTATCCTACAATCAATTCAATAGTGAGTTGGAGCTGAAAATTTATCACTCGCTTACACCGTTGACGCAATATTGCGAGAGATAGAAGAGGTTGCAGGGGGGAGGGATATCTAGGTGAAAGAATATTATCGATTATTGGGACTTGAGAGTCCATGCGTACTCTTATGCAATTCCTGTAAATGTATAATTAATTCAGAAGAAGGGAAGCCCCTGGTGTAAATAACGACCGGAAGACAAACCAAGTGAGGATTTGGGCGACGTAAGGTTGGGCTGCTTGTAAGGAGCTTGCTGCACCGTTGCTTGCTGATATATTCAACACCACTTGGAACCACCTTGGAATACGACATAGACGGAATTCCCTCCTCCGTGGACGGAGGAGAGAGAGATTGAGAACCATTTGCTAATCTGTTTGCAGAGAGTTTTCCTGGCATAAAAAGAGACTCGATTTCAAGGATCGGAAGTGGCAGAGACTGTAGTTCTGCCGCTACTTTCTTGTACCCTTTCAATAGCACAATTTTATCCAGGAGCCTTTCACTTTGAAGTTCAGTAAGGGTATGAAGATAGCCATTATCATGGCCCCCTGTTTCACTATTAGAAGGATTGAAACCAATTGTGACAAACGACTGGTACCTCCAAAGAAAATCTTGGACGTGTGAGTGAAACGAGCATAGCATAAGAGGTATTCTATACATGAAGCAAAGTTAAAACCAGTGAAAAAAGTTCTTAATGCTTACCCTTGATCTTCACATCGGCAGCTTCTTTACCTGCGTGCACATCATTAATGGTGAACCGCGGGTTGGCTTGGTTAAAGCCAGCCACGAACGCCTCAAAGGCGTCCTGATTGCAGATGTGGTTCGCAACAAGTGCCTGTTGGAGTCCCTTCATATTGAGAAAGATATATACCCAAAGCTGGAATCGACCCCCGTTCTGGTCCTGGCGACGTTGATAGTCTAAGATACGGTCTGTGAGCAACTGCGCCGCCAGGCGACCACCCTGAAGGCCGAGCTCTAAAAGCTCTTTTCGAAATATGTTTCCATCTCCATCAATTAGACCAAGCACTATTGGACTTTGGTCCTGACATGCAAATATTGGTATTACTCGCTGAATGTGTGCGCATATGGAGGTCTCACCTTCAAGCAATCGAGATGAGATACCTTGGATTTTAGCACAGTCATCTCCTCTACCGAGTGTTCCGATGCTGCTACGCAATCCGCGTAGGCCTTCTTCCATACTTGTAGATCGCGCTTTAATTCAGCGACCTCTTCTTCGAGCTTCTCGTTCCGGTCAACGACATATTGAAATATTTCTGTGGTGTAAGACTATGAGTTGACTCGTAGTAAAGGGGTATTTTTCCGCGGAGACTCACTATCCTGGTCTGCAATGAGTATTTCTCTAGTAAATTATTCAGATGCACGCCTATCCTAAGTCATATCAACCTGTGCACCTTTGATCGGCCAGGCCTTTCCTGTTTCGAGAGAAAATGAGAAGCAAATATAAGTTGATGATGGGGCCGTACCAAAGCTCCCGAATATCTGAACGAAGGGCTTGGGGCTCCATCACAGAGCCGATATGCGAAAGGAGAAGCCAAAGCTGTTGACTGGAGAGCAGGGTGGCCAGTAATTGACACGTGATCGAGGTGAGGTAACTTTATGCAATAATATCACAATTTGATTTGAGAATTAATCTTCTATAATTCTGACGCACTCTGAAACTCGTGAACCCCTGAGGTCAAATGCTTCCGATAGAGGGGGAGGAAGTCGTAAAGCATTTAAGCACGAAGCTTGCGGTAATTTGCAAGAGGCATAATTCGGGTAGAAATGAATCGTCTGCCTGGTCGACAGGGCACTATTTTCCCCTGACAACGTTCTGCAAACTCCCATAAGCTCTTCATACCGGATTTATACGGTAATCGCTAACAGCTTTCAACAAGAAGTGGACTATATCTAGGAGTACTCTTTGGCCTCACCACCATTATGAGGTGTCATTTTATCTGGCAAGTACGTCAGGACCATATTCCATGGGTGGATTTGAGAGTATCTCTCCGTTTTAGGCTTCTCAAGGCAAAGGCAGACAGAACAACAAATCTCTCTCACCGGAGAAGTAAAGTGGGTAGGTTCCCCAACCCAGCAGCTTTAGCTTTGTTGCCGGAGTCGGATGTCGGATAGTTGAGGTTATCTCTGGTGTGCTATCTCCCCCAGAACCCCAGAAAGTCTCAGGCATATAATGGAGGAATTGCTCTAAGCTAATATCTGCCGGATGAAAATGAAGAGAAGTGACATATTGAGATTCCGAAGTGAAAATTCTGAAGACGAAGAAGATAGCTACCAGTATCCTGGAGCCAAAGGTATGAAGGGTCTGTATAAGGTCTTCCGTTGATAAGCAGAGGTACATGGATCTCTGCATGTCGTGGGCGTGATAGTCATAGAAGGCTCATGAGCAGCGGTGAGAGCAAATGTGAGGCCCAGTAGAGCTCATGAAGACAAAAGCAATGGAATGTGGGGCCAACGGACTAAATTGATAACGAATGGTTGGCAATAGTCGACACTCATGTAGCAGCAGTGCGATGTACGAGCCAGGATTGGCATTCATGCAACACGCACTAATACTTGCCATGACTATATGTTGCAAATTAGACGTTAGCACAGTCCACTGTCGTCAAGTCAAGGCACCCTGGTCGATTCGCATGTTACACTGGAAAAGAAGAGAAAGAGGGCCCATCCGCGCACTTCTTGGAAATATTAGAAAGATTTTTTGTACATCTCCCAGAGGTGCTCAGCACTCTTCCCAGTAACATCCCTCCACACCCGGCCGTTCTCGTATTTGGTATTGCGCATCCCTTCATTCAATGCACGAATGACACCAACACCAAATTGTTGCTAGAGACACGAGCCAAACAATTAAAAGTGGGCGACATAAGCAAGGTCACGGAATTATACAAGCAAGTCGTACCTCAACCCAGTCGAGGAAAAAGGCCGTACGCTCATACCCTGCATCCCAATTATCACTACTGGATGGTGCGCTGCGCTTCCAGTGTGGAGGGTTGAGGGAGGCCCGGAGGCGTACAAAATCTAGATGTCGTCAATGAAAATGGGTCTGGGTGAAAATGTAATATGGGCGATGCCGCACCAGCTATTCCCTCGACAAAGCCCCCAGGGCAAGTCCCCAGAGCATTATACTGGAAACAGTGAACCATCTCATGCGTTAGAACACCCTGGATCTCGTCTCGTGCCCGGGTTTCATTTGCTGTCGTTAGAGGCATTAAAACAAATGGGGTAAAACATATGAGTTATACCTTGGATATGTCGCGTAGAGAAGTGTATTTCTTTATCTGCATTATTGGCAGCGCTACCGCATGTATATGCTACACCATTGAAGTCCCGCAGAATAAGCGTAACAGAAGCGATGCTGTGGAGCAAGAATTCAATAAGTATATGGGCTTGATGTATGCTACGACCATCGCACTTTTGGGGCTGAGTCCCCATCGTATAAAGGCACTGCAATACTTGGATCACTGCTGTTCTCATATCCTCATATGGTTTCATGTTTTTCAGAAATATCGCCACACCAGGGTTAGATAACTCGTCAATCCGTAATGATAATCTGGGGATTAGCCATGTCCACATAGGGTGCTGGGTGGTAGGATTACCGTGAGGTGCATAGGGATCGCGGACTGCGGCTGGGTGCGGCAAATACTCTGGTTGGTAGTTCGCACCAATGCCATTTACCCTCGAAGCACCTTGCGCATTGAGAGCCAGTGGTGGGCTAGGTCGCGAGACAGACTGCGATTGTTTTATGCGTGGCCAGCGCATGAGATAATGTCACGTCTTGTTACTTTTTGTCACAACCGCATGATTCAAATAATTATAAACTAGAATATTGTACTATCTGAGGCCCCGATCGTCAAGATTTGTGCTCTCTACATGATCTTGTGTCACTGCTTCGATTCCTGGGACACATTTTGAGTAGATCTCCACCACTGTACGAAGGTTAGACTAATAATCATCCGAAATCTGTATGACTAACCTCAATTGTTCTCTCGATGCCCTCTCTCATCCCCACATCTGGTTCATAGCCCAAAACCCGACGTGCCTTCTCGATATTGTAGTAGCGCGATGCACACATATATGTCACCCTCCCCTGTGTGAAAGTAGGCTCTTTGCCCTTGAACCAAGACACCCATTCGGCAGCCCATGCGAAGAGATATCCCACGCTTTGTGGAAGCACCCACCTCCGATCTACGTTGTCTGTAGAAGCGCCGACACCGAGCATTAGAGTTCGGAGGGGATCCCAAAAATACATTGGTTCGCCGTTTGTGATGTTGAATACTCGACCAGCAACTTGGAGGGAATCATCATCTTCCCTCGCCAGGGCGGAAGGACCCATCGGATCAAATTTAGACCGCACAAATGCCCTTTCTTCTGTATTGCGTGGCAAAGCGAATGCAGCTTCAAGTTCGTCCGCATTAGGCGGACGTATAATAGCAGGTCCAATAGGGCGCGCACGCGAAGTGGGAATTCGTCGTTCACCTGTGCTACACGAGATAGTTAGTAGGGGTCTTTCGATCAGCTCTTCCCTGGAAGGAATTGTTGTCGAAGAAGATAGTTTCTCTGCTGCAAGGAGATGTGCTTTAACGACATTGCCGACATATGTCCAATCCACGAGGTTGGTATTAGAGCCGACCTGTAGCTTAGCTTGACCTCTTTTAACAGCGGTAACAATTGGTATAAGTGTTTGACGATCGCCCGGGCTTTCAACGAGAAGTAAGCTTACTAAGCAATGATCTTTATGAAAAAGCTCGCTAACCCAAATATCCCAGACGGTCTTATAGCCACGGTCTTCATTCCATCCTTTCCGTTCGCTTCAATCACTAGCTTCTCGGCGATGCCTTTTGTATGGTTATATGCATCCATTGGCTTTTCTGGGGGCGGCAAACGCTCATCAACATCAATGGCGTCCTGACCATCGAATACAAGCCCAGCACTACTAGTGTAAACGATGTACTTGACGCCGGAAGCTAAGGAGGCGGCAATGATAGTCTTGGTACCCTCTACGTTGACCTTATAGTACAGATCTTGCTGTGGGAGGCCAGCAACAGGGGAGGCGGTATGGAAGATAGTCGTAGCTTGGGTCTAGGTGTAAGAGTAAAAGTGAGAGAGACGCAGAGAAAATTAAAGAGGATGCAGACTTTACGAATCGCATTGCCGATTGCCACTTCGTCCGTAATATCCCCAGTAAAAAACTGGATGTTCGTGTCGAAGTGCCGCTGTACTAAATCGAATACAGCCACTTGAAGCTCCCCTCGAGCGACTAACGCTTCGACGATGTGTCTCCCAAGGAATCCACAGCCTCCAATGACTAGGTACGACTGCTGGGAGCTCATTGCAAAGGGGTGGTACGAGCAAGGTATGAGATCACGTGCATCTCCATTACCATAAATAGCAACTCTATTACATTTTTCGATAGCTCCTTGTGATTGCAACAAAAATTAGAAATGTGTTTATTTCTAGACTATCTAGTTAGCTTTCTACACAGTCCGAGTTCTCATCTTCCTCCTCAACTTCGATACTTAAGGCGCCGAATCGACCAATTCCTATTACCGCTCTTGCATCACTCTCTCGTTTCTCCTCTTCCGCTTCATCGCTTTTAGCGCTCAGTGTATCTTCTGCCACAGTCTCTTCCGAAGAAGCTGACTCATCAGACTCTATCTCACTGTAATTCTCTTCTCCCTCGTCCTCGTCCTCAGCTACATTACCCAACCATATACCCCGCCCTTCTTGCAGTTGGTCTTCAGAGAGAGAGGCACTTGGTGGACGAAAGGCCCACCGAATCTTGCCTTCCGCAAGAGCCCTCAATACTATGCATGATCGTTCAGTCTTGTGGGTGATATATTATCGACAAACGTCTCACATGAGTTCCCTGCACGATTCGTGTCTGGCCTCCCGGCTTTAGCGGTGACCCAGCCTTTGTTATTCGCGTATGCAGTGAGTACATCCATCGCCGTCCAGGTTGTACTTCCTGCGGATCCCATTTGTTGTGACGAGAGTCGTTCTCCTCTCCAAGTTCGCTTGTCGGGAAGGACACCGGTGCTATTAGATGGGTGAACAGAGTGCAGTATCACTTCTAGTGGGAGCAGTCGTAAGGCGTAGTGGATGCAAGCTGGAATCGATGGGATTTGTGAGATGGGAAGGATGCCACAGAGGACCTATAATGAGGGATTTTCAGAAGCGACACAAGCACCTTATCTTGAGACATACTTGAAGCTCCATGCGCACAAAGTTGGGCATGACAAGACCCGGACAGTCAACGAGGCGAATTTGTGGTGTCCATAATAATGTTTGAAAATGTTTCGTCTGAGAGCATGCTCAGGTTAGAAATACACATGGGTTGCTGAGGCAAACCTTTCCCGGGGTGCGGGATGCCTTTACTTTGTGTGTCCCGAAAAGTGCGTTGAGAAGTGATGACTTCCCAACATTTGGTTGACCTATAAATTCATGAGGAATGGTATCAATAACGAACAAATGCTGCACGTGCCGATTAAGCCAACGGTTACAAACTCGTTCTCCTCCTCTGCAGGTTCGTCAATGATCGCACGCCCACCACGCAATGCAGCCTCCCAGTCAATCGCCTGTCGAACCCATGGCACCCATTTCCTCAGTTTCTCCTCGTCGTTCTTTATTGTCTCTGGTGGTCTGACCAAGTCTGCATGCGTCGCTTTCAAAGCCTCAACAAGCTCATGCAAGTCTTCGGGCTTCATCTCGGGTTCGAACCTTTTCCGCTGACCCTGTCCTTTCCGTTCTTCATGCACGTCCTGTTCGCGATAGCTCTCAACCTTGACCACGCGCACTGAAGGATGCTGGTCCCGGAGCCATGTTGTCCACGCAGCTGTGTAAGAAGGTGGAACCAGATCAGATTTTGTGAGAACTAGGATGAGCGGACGCGGCGGTTTTAAAGACGAGAGATACATGTGTAAAGAAGGCGGGAAGTGAAGGGCGGGACAACGAGAGTCGAGGAGGAGAAGGATTATCTGAGAAATTTCAGAAACACGCCAGAGCTGGCGCCACACTTCTAAGTTGCGCTCATAATAGGTTGGCGATCGAGGCACTTGGGTTAGGGCATCTGTAGCTGCGACTTTGGTTGTAAGAATGTCAGATGCCTTTTTGGGGAGCGTGGTCTCCGGCTCAGCCCTGCGCCATGCCTCAACACACCTATCGGTTTCACTGATCCATGTCTGGTACACGCCTTCTTCATTTCGTTCCACCTCTTTCTTCGTCATGTCGAATCTCCACTTTGGTCGTTTCGGACACGTTAGTTTTCCACTTTTTTCATACCCGACTTCATTCCTATCTAATATGGCAACTTCACTAGGCAGAGGCCTAGGTAATGGCTCAGTAGCGGCAATTAACTTTGACTTTTCCAAAAACTCCGGCTCGACTTTGAGGAAAGCGGATTGGAGACGTTTCGACGATGGGTCTGCTGCCTTGGCTCTTATTATGCCAGCTATATGGCGTGCTCTCTGTCCACGGGGAGGCTTTGGCTGGGGAGGGGGAGCGGATATGTCTCCACGCTTGATAGCGCGTTTTAGCTGGAGCTCGGCCTTCCGCTGCTTTGAGGATGCAGGCTTACGGCGAGGCATCCTTAAGCCTGGTCAGAAAGGCGCAAATGGGAAGAGTTGGGTAGTACGCTTGACATTGTGAATTACATAATTTGTCACGTGATTTCCTATCTCCTCAAGGTACATCACTAAGCTCTTTCGATGCCAATCATCACTTTGTGATTCTCCCTGCAAAGATTTTGGACTACCCACTCAATGAAGACTGGTTTCAGGAGTAATTACCCATGGTTGCATTTGGAAATGGTGGCCTCCAAGAGTCACAAACCTGGTAATGGAAGGTTTGAAAATG
>QMFG01011301.1:0-13181 GCA_003314545.1 Ramaria sp. MG151 | reverse complement strand
CGATCCTCTCTTCCTCACGCACCAGCCACAACGAAGGGTCCTTCAAAACATCTCTGTACTTATTCCATTCCTTGCTCTCCATTCTTGGCATTCTCGAGATGCTTGAATCCAATATGCTTCTATTTCCAGAGAATCCCATGCCGAAAAAATCATAAGTCGGCCGTTCTGGAAGTTGAACACCAGGTTGCCTGTGATGAGTTTATTAATGGCGTATGATACAGTGACAACTAGATATTCTCACCTAGTTTTCACCCAAGAACGCTCTGCAAAGCGTAGCCTTAAGGTGTAACTGAGAACTTCCGGGCACGAGCCATCGAGCTTTACTTTGACATCCCCTTGGACTACCTGCCCCAGATCTAAATCTGGCGCACAGACCCAAGCACGAGCACGGCAAGGTTTGTGGTGTGGTTCAAAGTCATCGTTGGCAGCAACATTGCTTCCTGATAACTTCAACAGAGCGAGCAACAAGCCAAGGACGACCTTCATGGGAGCCAGTGAGGACAGGAATGTTAGACAGCTCCATAGTCCTTATAGCTGTGCTTTGAGTCACCGCAGATGCCGTCGAAGGATGCCGTGCAAGTAGAATGCAATGGCAGTGTCTACATCGATATCGATAGTCCTACTACGGAAAATATCAAATACTTTCGAAGATGCTGATGCGCCCGAGAACAGCATCAGTGATTCCTTTGACGATCTGACGCTGGTAGATAAGTATGCTCGCCGTTGTGAGCATTAGAATCGCCACGGGATTTCGATTACACACGACAGAGGTAAAAGAATCCTAAAACCGACGACGCAAATGCAACGGTGATTATTCCAGCTAGCATTGGTTTCAGTTCAAGTACCGTTAAAGACGCATATCCGATCAAAGACTATCCTGATACAACCCGGGATGAAAGGTGATATTGTGCAACGGCGGAATGCGGTATCGCAGAAGACCCGGATGAGACCCGGAAGGATAGATGGGGGAATCGGCGTGGACGTGCGACGACAGCATTGGACTGCTAAGAGACGTTCCTGCATTCATCTGGTATTTGACAAAACCGAATCCGTAGCCTTTCAAAACACCTTTTCAGAAATAGATTTAGAGGCTCAAACTTTGATTCGTTTACGGTGTCAAAATAATCGTCTGGAAGGTGCATGTGGTATGGTGTAATGTAAGTAGCGATTCCAGTTATCAAAGAGGCAACAAGGACATAGCGAGATCAAACGCATTCGAGGAAAACTTACGTGAACAACAACACAATGTATGAAAAGTCACCAATCAATTACACGATACCTAAACTATCACGCTCCCCGAAAAACTGATAGAATTGGTTAATGCTGGAGGAACCTGATGTCGACGGAGATGCATTAGGGCATATATGCACGTAGCTTGAACATTTAACTAGTTGTGGCAATTCCACAAAAATCTGATAAGATACGCTGTTATCTTAGCTATGCGCAGATATACTCTAGCTAGGTATGTCGTCGGCGTTCTCTTACCTTCCAGCTGTATCACACGCTTGGTAGAACCTATATCAGCATAATAAATCAAAGTTGCAAATATATCCGACGATCTAGGTCGATGCAGTAGCACAAGTGGGACGTACGCCTGTAATCATAATTTCACGTCGTTTCCTTGTAATGTGTTGTGACGAGTCGACCGTCTTGTTCCAACCCAAGCTACGCAGATGGTAAGTCCGGGGGGACTCACCAGAATTAGCTTTCGACGCAATTTCATTCCAAGACTGTGCTGGCTTGTCCGGCGTTCGAAAATAAGTCAGCACCAAGTTAAGAATTCGGGAGCGAAACAACTTGTAATGTTTTACATTATCAACTCCGTTACTTAAAACTCCGATACTCCATGTAATATGTCTTCACTCCAACGTTCAGCGATGAGTGCTAGAATAGCCAAATTGCCTGGGTTGCCACATGGAATTGCACCAAGTGTTGCGCCCCCCTCACCTCATGACGAAGATGATGCCAAAGAAGAAGAAACGGATAGTTTGGGAGCATTGCCTAGCACCGCGACAACTGCGAGCCAGTACATAGTCTGTTTAGTTTATTCTTGAAACACATCCGCTAACGTTTCAATTCTCCTAATTTTCCAGATCAACTCGATTGGACCGATCTTTGAGGCGCGCCAAGGCCAACGATGCTGCCTTCGCGCCTATTTCCGCAGCGTCATATTTTAGCCAGGCTGTAGAGGTCGCTGTGCCCTCCGCCAAGCTCACAATCCGCGTCTATTATACGCCTCCTAAGTTATCTGGCGTCAAGGGCACAGTCATGGTGTGCCACCATGGCGCAGGCTTTTCCGCTCTTAGCTTTGCATGTTTCGCTAAAGAAGTGGAGAACTTAAGCCAAGGAGAATGTGGGGTTTTAGCTCTAGATGCCAGAGAACACGGTGCTTATACAGTCGATGCAATTATCCTCGTGCTCACGTGTACTGGTTCTCTAGGCAGGACTTCGTCCACTGATTCTACAGAAGAAATGGACCTATCGATTGAAAGACTCTGCGCCGACTTGGTAGAACTGATAGAGACCGTCTTTCCCACTCCGTCGGAATCTCCTACCCTACTCGTACGTCTATGGCTCTATGATCTTGGTCTTAGCTCTGAGAGCAAGCACTTATCAAGCTAGTAGGACACAGCATGGGTGGATCTGTAATAGTGCGTGCCAGTGATCCTCTCCTCGCAGCCAGGTACAAAATCGCCGGAGTTGCTGTTCTGGATGTTGTAGAAGGTATGGGACGAAGTTGGATTCCCGTTTTGAATCCACGTCCTCACCCGCATGTCTCAGGTTTCACGTTGGAGGCTCTCCCGCATATGCACAATCTCCTCGACTCTCGTCCTGATCGTTTCGATAGTCAGGAGGAGGCTATCCGATGGCAGTGCGTCATAATCTTATCAGTCTCTTTGTTAAGCAACTATAAATTGCATTTCAGCATTTCAACTAATTCAATTCGCAATACTCAGTCTGCTAGGATATCAGTCCCTCCAATACTCGTTCCATCTGGTACAGGCTGGAAATGGAGAACCCCCTTACGTTCAACGGCCCCATACTGGTGTAGTGAGCCTTCAGCGGCATTCTTCGCTACATGTCGTTGAGATTTTTCATTTCAGATTGGTTCACCGGCTTGTCAAAGACGTTCCTAAGTGCTCGTACAGCAAGATTGCTTGTCCTGGCCGGCACAGATCGCCTTGATAAAGAGCTCATGATTGGACAGATGCAGGGTAAATTTCAGATGGTAGTAGTTCCGGATGTAGGCCATATGGTACACGAGGTCAGCCAGTCCTCACATTATCTTTATCAAGCAATAGTGACAAGTACACAGGACGATCCAAAGCGCCTCGCAGAGATCTTAATCGAGTTCTGGAAAAGGAACGACCGCGTGGTCGTCGGTGTGAAGAAGGTCGGGGAGTTGTGAAAATACTGTAATCCGCAATGCATATATGTATTATAATCGTCATGTTTACTCTACTTTTCGTCTGTCTGCTCGGTCTTACTCATCCTTACGGGTAATCCTGCGAATTTCGCTCTGAGAGACTCGTACCTTCGACGCTGTGCCATGCTGACACTAGGCCCAAGGTTGTCCAGCGCCAGCTCAAACTCTCGAACACCCACCCTCACATCTGTCCCCTCTGCTTCCATCGTACTCAACTCAAGACCTGCTTCCAAATCGCCAATCCTTTGTCTCAACGCACCAACAGCCGCCTCTCTAACAAGAGCCGCGAGGTCTGCGCCGCTATACCCCTCGCATCTAATCCGCACAAGTTCCTCAACAGCAGGAAGAGCATCATCATCTAGTGGGATGCTGCGTGTTTGAATCATGGTTCGGACAATTTCAGCCCGCTCTTCTGCCAATGGAAGGTCAACATATAGCAATTTATCGAGTCGCCCTGGACGACACATCGCAGGGTCGATCATGTCCGGACGGTTCGTGGCAGCTATGACGTAGACCGCCTTACGTGCGTCAAGGCCATCAAGTTCAGTTAAAAGCGTATTGACAACTCGTGCCGAGGACTCCGACTGCAATTCGTGTGAGAAGCGGACAAAAGTCCGAAGAGAATTGGATATACCAGACTGTCATCCCGTCGTGGCACCAGAGCATCGAGCTCGTCAAAAAAGATAACGCAAGGTGACGATGCACGAGCGCGTGCGAAGACTTGGCGAACTGCACGCTCGCTTTCACCGACATACTACGTGATTCGCATTTGAGTTCGACGGCGGCTATATCACCAAATGTACCAACCTTGTTCAATAACTCGGGTCCTTTCACAGAGATAAAGTTTGCACGACTCTCGTTTGCCACAGCCTTGGCCAGAAGGGTCTTCCCGCATCCTGGCGGTCCCCATAGCAGAACACCACATGGGGCCTCCACTCCCAGTTTTTGAAACAATTCCGGGCGGCGGATGGGCTGTACGATTGCCATGTGAAGCTCCATTCGAGTGGCGTGCAGAGCGCCAATATCGCCCCAAGTAACGTTTGGCACGGTTGCAAACCCTTCTCGCGTGGACGAGGGCTGTATTTGTCCGAGGGCTGCGGTGAAATCTGAGGGTATGATGTTCAGGGGTGATAGTTGAGTAGGTGAGAGGGGTATCGGATGGGCGCGGAGAAAGGAGGCGATCGAGGGATCAGGAATAGAGGCAAAAGGAACATGCTTAGTGGGAGTAGTTCTGCCATCGTCTAAAGGGTTCTGAGGAGTGCAGTTATCAACATCCATAATCGTGTCGCCTTCAGCGACAGTAGCTGGACGCGGGTCATCAGGAAGGATCAATGTTCCGGCAGAAAGCTGTTGAAATATTCGTTTGACCGCGATAACGCCAGCAGCTCCAGTGAGAGCGGCGAGGTCGGCGCCGACATAACCAGGGGTAGCTTTTGCCATTGCCTTGAAGTCAAAGTCACCAGATAACCTTAGCTTTGCGCACAGGACACGGAGAATTCTTGGTATGAAGAAGTGAGATAGTCGAATGCATTGGCACTTAAAATCGGAGACGTACTGGGCGCGAGCTTCGTCATCAGGAACGCCCATGCTGATCTCATGGTCGAATCTGCCAGCTCTGCGCAAGGCTGCATCGAGAGAATCAGGGCGATTTGTAGCTCCAATCACTATCACAGGCTTATTGTCAGTCTTCTCCCATGATAAATCTACGCATAGGAAAAAAATATAAGTATTTTAGATCACAAGTCTAACCTCGACATACCATCCATGCATGTCAGGAATTGTGCCACAATCCGACGTTCCATCTCTCGCTGGGCACTTTCGCGCTTGGGTGTGATGGCATCAATTTCATCGATGAAAAGAAGACAGGGTGCGACACGCTAGGAAAAAAATATAAATTTAATTGACACCGAAGAACTAAGGACGAATCAGCGAACCTTTGCTTCGTCAAATGTATCACGAAGTGTCTTCTCCGACTCACCAGACATTCCTGATACGATAGATGGTGCAGAAACGCTTATGAATGGAAGCCCAAGTTCCTGCGTTAGGAATCAGTCCGTTCATGTTGCACCTCGTTGCAGTGAACGAACGAACTTACCCCAGCCATTGCATTTGCAAGTAATGTCTTCCCGCAGCCTGGTGGCCCATGAAGTAATACACCCCTGGGAGGCTGTATGCCGGTGTGTAGATACACCTCTGGATGAGAAAGGGGCATAGCCACTAGCTCCAGCATTTTCTCCACACAAGGCTGGACACCTCCAAGGTCTGATAGTCGTGTGCTGGGGGGAGTATGGTCTTTTGCAATAGNATGTCTTGGCACGTTTACTACTACGCTCTTCGACGCCGTCGGCAGTACGCGCAGGACGAGTTCTGCGCTTCGACGTTGGTAGTGGAGAGGCAGCGAGAGGTAATGCAGAGGCATCCGTAGTAGTAACATCTTCTGCTGGAGTTACCGCGTCGGTTGCATTAGAGTCATCCCTTCCCAGTACAGTTGATGCCTCCTCAGAAACTACAGCGGGTGGAGTCGACGGTAGAGTTGCATTCAGATTGACTTTGTTCCGTCTGTGGTTGGTCCATAGACCTTGCATGCCCCTGTTAAGAGCATTTCCCGCCTGGCTTTAACGGTTAGATTAATTGAAAGGGACCTAAAGATGTACCATGGAAACGTTGCTCACAGATATATCCATGATACCCACAGGGCTAAGATGGAATTTTTTCCAAAAACGTGGGCGGTTGTGGGCCTCAACTACCAGTCCCGCCAGCATCGAGCCTGGTGAATATGAAACTTCCAAAGCGCGTACCCTGGGCAAATCTTTCCGAATTGGAGCAGGTTTACTCTTGGATATATGCTGAAGATGACATCGCAGCGAAAACTCTTGCAGTGAACAGGGTGCGCCGGCACAGTTTATCTTCCTTGCGTTGACCAAGATTTATTTTGCAATAGCTGGCAGCTTGGAAAGCTTCGACAGCACTCCCTCATGCATTAGACTCTACTATGTCGCTTCTGATCGTTATTTTGCAAGACGAGGATTTTTCGAACTCTTCTTCTCAGTCTTCCTCTCTATCCTTGCGCCACTCGTATTCTCTTGCTTTAATACGTTTGGTAAATGGACTCGTAGATCCTCTTCAACAAGGAGCATATGCACGTCCCATTGCCTCCATCGCCTCTCAGATCGGATTGCCCCTTTGGTTCGTTGAATTACGGCACGCAAGCACCCATGAAGAGCTACCCAGCTTAGAACTGCTCCGTGAAGGAGCTCGAGAGGTAATGGCAGGTATATCCGTGCTGAAAACAAAAACTGAAGTATGTCTTTGCCGTTAAATTATGAAGGCGATGTCGTGGCTCCTCCGTAATTACTTCCTACCCACCATTTCTCCCGTGAATCAGTCTGTCCCTGCCAGGGTCACCCTTTCACCTCTCTCGCCCCTGCTGGTACAATATAAGCAACTCTTAAAAATGACAACCCGTGATGCATCGCTCAAACCACGCTCCAAACCAGAGCTGGCTCGAATATTGAGAGACGTCGAGCAGTGGATTTCAGAGGCAAAAGTCGAGGCCACTTTAGTCGAACTGAACACTGAAACGCAGCAGGATGAAGAATACGAAAAGGAAAGATGGGCTTTGGAGCATCTGTGCGATGCACTAATTGGTCGAGGCGGACTAGTCTCGGCATCCAAAAGGTTTGCAATCAAACATTTCATCAAGCAAACAATCACCTCATATCATTTAGGAAACGACCTTCCCCATCACAGGAACTACTTCTCCCCAGTCCTCAGCATATTGCGCTCTGGTCACCACTCATTTTCCACATACACTCGCGGTACCCGATCTTCCCAGCGATACTTCTCTCTCACATAGTGAATCAGATTCTGTCTTCATCACAACTCACCGATATCCCCCTCGTCAGCGACACGCATACGGTTGACCCAACGTATGACCATGCGCTGGCTTCTTGGGTACTGTGGATCACAGACCAGTGGGGAACTGAACCAAACACAGGATGTGAACCTAGCGAAGTCGTAAAAGAGTTACTAGTCAGTCTCGGCCGAGGAGATAATAGAACGTAAGTTACTCGCGCTGATCGAATATTTAATATCCTACGAGCTTGTCTGATTCTCTTCCTTAGGGTCAGATTATTGCTAAAGGCATTATCTGAAAGTAATCTCCAACTCACAAAGAGAGTCGATTTACTTTCGACAGCTATACAACGTTCAAATCGTTCTTCAGTAGGACTATTACTGCTACCTCCGCCATTCCCTTCCTAACTTGTTTGTTTGTGCTGTGTCAGTTATGGGAAGATGATGCCCTTAACATTATGTCAGAGAGACTTTCACTGTTGAATCCTGGTGAAAATCACGTTGGGTCTTCTCCATTACCCATGGAGGGAAACGGAGAAGATGTCGAGATAACCACGCGTAGTGATACACTGGCAAAAACATCTCCTGGGCAGACTTTATTCGTGAAGGGGTGGAGACTCCTTGACGAGAGCTCTGGATGGAAGCCTTGTCCTATCGGGGTATACAATCAAACAGATCTCTAGACATTCCATGTCTACATCTCTAGCTCGATTGCTAACGACGGAAGAATGGATTTGAAAGTCCTTGCTGGAAGGGAGTGTCGGGGATCCATAGGCCTGTGTAATACGCATCCTATTGTCAGCATGACCCCTTCCGAACGCCTTCCCATTCGACACTACAGGGAGAAATATCTGTCTACTTGGCTATGAGCATTGCGTCGTGAGGTATTCGATACAATTACCCCTCAAATACGTCGGCCGATCCTGCAGATATCCTTGTCAGAATAAGGTTTTTTAATCGTGTAACCCATAAGGATCTCAACCTGATTTTATAAAGGGTCACATAAATTATACCAGTGTCGCTAGACTACTGCTTCCGCTTATCTGGTTTGATGAGAGGGTAGAACTCAGTACATAGGACGAATTTGCTTTGGGGCCACATTCACTTGACCAACCTTACCGCTCTTGCCGATTATATAGTAGTTCGAATGTCCATAGAGAATGTTTAGAGACAACGCAATCCACACCATCGTCACAGCATTAACAGCACGTCCTCGTTATATATCCAAATAATTTACAAAATGCCATCGAAGCTCCAATGCCGCCAGCCGTACTATACTAATAGGAAATATATGTATGATGTGATTTGATGCAGGAGCTATGGGTCACACTTGTGTGTCTGGGAAAGGAACCGTCAAGTCAAGAGGAGATTAATGTAGTTTTTATCTGATTGGATAAAGTCTTAGTCCTCTCTCCGGTCCACTCTGGAGAGGAATGAAGCATACATTTTTGGGATAAAATATTGTACATTTTCATCTTATTAACTTGCACTTGATGGAACGGAATCTGCCGTGGATCTAAATCACACTCAAAGACACCTTTAGGACATATAGATATTAATTACAAGTTCACACTTATGGACTCATCCTGTGTTCACACTACAATTAATCCTTATCATATCCCTATTTAAAAAGATGCTCAGGGGCGCCTCCTGGGCATCCTTCTGTTCTGAATCAACATCAGAGACGGTGACGTGCCAGCTCAGCTTGTTAATTTCTCCAGTTGGGCAGCGAACCAATGGCCTGGTACATACGTATATTCTCAGGGTCAATGGCCCTTCCCGCCAGGCTTGGGTCAGTTGTCTGACATGGAGGGGAATATTTTGTGGGGGGCCGGAGTTGTAAATTCCTTAAATTTTGGTTCCGTTTGTCCCACGTACTTTGAGTCGGAGCTCGGCGCAAGGTGGTTACCAAAAACTGGAAGTCACGCGCAAGCCCGGAAAGAGCCCTAGCGCTTCGCTCGACGCCGTTGTTTGATTCGTTTGTATCACCGACGCAGTTGAAACCAACCTTGATCATTAATGACCTGGAAACTAATACTTTGTGGACTTTTATTCCGCCGCTGGGTTGATATGAAATACAAATGAATATATCTATATTAAGATTAAGCCGATCCCCGTTGGATAACTGGACGATCGCGGTTGAGCTGCTGACTAATCAGTACGGCGATCAATTGGTATGCGTCGGAGTTCGAACCGATAAGCTTCGGTGACGATGAGGGATGTTCTGACGGTTTTGGAGGATTAACGTTGAGTGGTGAAGGGTATATATATAGATGATGAATCAATAAAGGACTCAGTCTTAGACAGGTTGTAGAATAAAAGAGGATAATAAACTGGATATTCTCTTAGTGAGTGGGAGTGAAATGGAATTCATTTGTTGGTTGGTTGGTTATTAGTGTTTCTGGAGCATTGCTTTATACAAGTAAACTAAGGGGGAGGTCACAAGAGAAGTGTGGAGCAAGGGAAGACATAGGAGGTCAGGGTTAAGGTTTACTCCAATGACCTCATGGTAAATGTGTGTAGAAAGTTCCTGTTCCCCTTGGAGCTGTTGTCCGGTGTTCCCATTCTAATATATATATGTATATATGGGTATGGTCCAATTATCTACTAAATGAATGTGGAGAAAAGGAGGAAAATATATTCTCAAGAATGGGGAAAATACTGGAATATTGGATCTGGTCTTTTTGGGTCCATCTATGCGGTTGGATTTGTTCATAATGACTTGTAGTCGTCATAGAAAAATACCATGTCGAATATAAATGTGATAGGAAGAGGATTGATGGTGTAACGAATATAATGGTGAGCAGTGGGTGGATATATTGAGTGAGGACTTAATGGTTCATATTTATAACATGGGTCACTAAAACCGAGTAACACCCAAAAACCTATGAAGAGGCATGAAGGGGACTCTGATGACGAGGTCGACCCTCCCTTGCTCTATCGATGAGTCAGTCACCTAGCCTCCACACCGCTTCTTCCGCCTGTCTCAACCGAAAAGCAATCTCGAAATCCATTGGTACCCGGAGCCAGAGGAAGGGAATAAACCACTTTTTGTGCCATAAGAATGACACCATCGAGGAGTTGAAGTGCTAGCCTGGAGAAAATCCCGCGCGTATCGTCCCACATGAAACTGTGAACCCACAGAGAATGAGGGCAAATATGGAAACAGCATCACATCACGAAAATTCCCACTCACGTCCCCAAGCAACGATCAGAATCTGCAAACTGTATCACTATAAGAGCTCCATGCACAGTCTCCCGGCTTCAACACCCCTTAGGTCTCACATCTCTGCGCAGCCCGAAGTCCAATAACATCTCAACTGAGCCGCGATGTTCGCCACAGGTACCGAAATGGTCAAGGGCATCGCGATATCACGGGATAGTGGTTGATCGACACCCTATGATGGATCAGGCGAAAGGTGATGTTCAAAGACTCAACATTTGCTTTTTTTTCTTTTACTCTGAAATTTATTTATTTTTCATCCAAGGAATTCACTTTAATTACCCACAGCATCATAGGGCTGCGTAAGCTAACAGCTGTGCCAGAACACTAACAAATCGGGAGTTCTGACTCTATGGCCAAACCCAAATGGGAATAAGGGCGCCCTAGCCCTCTGATAGATAACCAAACGATTGAAAGAAGGACCAAACCAGCAAGGTGTCATGGTTCGAATATGAAATCAGTGCACGACACCGCCTTCTCAGATCCATACATTTAAGCCAGCTGCTGTTCAATTAGCACTCCCCACACAAACACCAACATGAGGGCATTCTCTGTCCTGAAATCTGTAGTGCTTGGACTATCCACCATTGCTACTGCCCTTGACGCCGACGACAATATAGACGAGTGTCGTATTCGCGCCTGGGTACGTGCACCAGACCTTGAACCTGGCCAGGTGCTGCAGGGAGATGTCAAAATCAAGCTTGATGGTGCATGTTCGGACGTTTCAAGCTACAGCATCGGACTGCGTTTCATGGAGCGTTCTTGGGTGAAGACAAGGTGCGAGGTCCCGTCGAGTCGCACTGCCGTCTGATTTGCACCTTCTAGCCAGCAAAAAAAACGTTCTGACTTTCTGCACCCAGGCGCGAAGAAGTTGTCTTACCCGACCTCCCTACTGAAAGTATGCCCCCTCCCGAGCCCAGCTTCTCGAACGGCAGCATTTTTGAGCCCCTCACATTCAAAAGCGCAGTCTGGTCGGATGGTCATT
This sequence comes from Ramaria sp. MG151, assembly GCA_003314545.1. Lineage (NCBI taxonomy): Eukaryota > Fungi > Basidiomycota > Agaricomycetes > Gomphales > Gomphaceae > Ramaria > Ramaria sp. MG151. The sequence continues at coordinate 1,691 of QMFG01011301.1, read as the reverse complement.
GGCACGGGGAAGGAGTACAGCGATCTGCTTGGGAGACATACCAGAATACTTTAAGAGACCCCACGCTATGGTTATCACGAGAAGAGGAGCGGATTGGGTTTGAAACCAGATACATTTTACGCCAAGGTTAGATATATCCACTGAACCCCTCCATTGATGGGAATACTTACAATATCTGACGGCAGGGGAGAAACTAAACCATGGGCTCGTTGGTCATTTCGGTATGCTTGTGCCCTTTACTAATTATCCCCCCGCCTTCGACGTGACATTCTTTCCAAACGTTGTGAAAACCGACGTAAGTCGGCAAAGTTACATTGTACAACTATGAATTCACCTAGCCCGGAAGCGCGGAGACTATGAGCACATCTACGCTTACTTTGTGGACGTGAAATTCGCCAACGGGACACAACACGAAGTTCCGGCAGGCTTTACGTCCTTTAGAGCTACGATCAAACCAGGGATGTCTGAGATAGAGACGGTGAAAGCAAATGCTACCCTTTTCTGCATGAAGGGAGTCAACTGTCCGAGCGAGAAGAAAGATATTCCTCAGGACGAACTTGCTGTGGAGGTCACATTCCCGAATGGCAGGCACTTTGCACAAGGTACTGATCTGCTGGTCTATTGTTTCCCCCTCCCCTGCATCTCTCTAAAAACCTGTTCAGGATCTGCCGATTTTCTCACTATAGTGGTTCATCAGAAAGCCACCAGACTTCAACGCCCGTTACGTTTCATTGCTCTGAATACCAAAGTAAACCAAAATCTTAATTGGGCTGCAAGCTTTGCCGCAGATAACGAGACAGCCAAGGATATTCTTACTAGCGGCACTTTTAGTGCTTCTCAACTGCTACCTGTTATCAACATTGATACGGCTCACCGCCAGTTCATGCGCGAGTGGACCAACGGTCTCATGCACAACCCGGTTTCCCTACGAACAAAGGTGTTAGAAGATGGGACGGGAGTCTCAACGGAGGCCATCACCGCGCTTTTGAAGGTCCCACAGAGTTGCTATCCCTCCTTTCTCACATATTACCAAACGACGGAGGTGTCCCTCGAGATTATTCTAGAGGAGCGTGATGATTCATGGACGAGGGATACACTCGAAGAGGACGAGTTCGCTTGGACGCCAAAGGAAGAAGAGACGGAGCGTTTCCGTGCGACGATTCCTATCTTCGTGCATACTTGGCCAGGAAATGAGGCACCATTCCACTCGCCCGGCGCACGAGAACCTGTTCCTTTGAAACACCAACCACGAACTGACGGGTCATCCGAGGATCAGGAGGAGCCCATTCACTATCTTTCGTCGGACGCACGAGCACCCGTCTTTGTAGACCCCTCGTCAATCTCAGAGCTACAGCAAAGGAGTAGAGACGAGCGCGATCGACTGGCACCTATCGCTCAAGGAAAAATCTTGCCACTGGTCGATCGTGATATTGTTAAGCATCGGTACTTTGATGTAGGATCCCCGCTGCGAGGCCCCCGAATCGCGTTTCCGTATTACGTCGGTGATACCTGGTTGAGAAAAGTCTTGCAAAAGTTGAATGAGGGGGATGGGTGGCTGGAGGGAGAGGTCCCTGGGACTGCGTGTATGTGGTGCGAGGACACCTGTAGGCCCTTTCCACAACAGCCTCCCCAGCTGGTGGTTCAAACGTAAGGTACTATCGAAAGGATTCATCATGTTAAAGCCTGTTTGT
>QMFG01011278.1:0-28750 GCA_003314545.1 Ramaria sp. MG151 | reverse complement strand
CCATCATATTCAAGCGCTCGACGCCAGACCGAGAGAGCGTAGATTGATCGAGCTCCTAGGGGAGAAGTGGACCACGCCGAAGTTTTACATGGTATTTGTTGGCGTAATCGGTTTTAAGGCTTGAGGCGAACGAGAAGAGAATAGGTATCCACGTCGAAAACGCCAACAATCCATCATAAACAACACGCGTCCAGGCCTAACCGAAGGAGCATAGAGTGACCGAATCTAGCTGCCCTCAAGAGAGGCGGAGCGTCGATGAAGTATTTCATGGAGTTTGTGAACAAATCCATCATATTCAAGCGCTCGACGCCAGACCGAGAGAGCGTAGATTGATCGAGCTCCTAGGGGAGAGGTGGACCACGCCGAAGTTTTACATGGTATTTGTTGGCGTAATCGGTTTTAAGGCTTGAGGCGAACGAGAAGAGAATAGGTATCCACGTCGAAAACGCCAACAATCCATCATAAACAACCCGTGTCCAGACCTAACCGAAGGAGCATAGAATGACCGAATCTAGCTGCCCGCAAGAGAGGCGGGGCGTCGTTGAATTTGTTGGCGAAATAGTTTTGTGGCTGAAAGAATGTTGAATGGGATGTGGGACAAAAATTACTGAGAGTCGAGAGTATTAACAGATTTACCATAAACAGAGCGCCATCCAAAACTAACCTGAAGAACATAGAGTGACCAAGTCAAGCACTCTGGGTAGAGGCCGAACATCGCTGTGTTATACATACAATTTGTTGGTCCAATTGGTTTTGCAACGGGGGAGCTGGTTTCCATGAGATCATTCATTTAGCCATGTCGTGAGCATCAACAAAATCACCATAAGTCAACGCGCATCCGGAACTAACCGAGGGAGCCTAGAGAGATCAAGCCGAGCTCCGTGGAGAGGCCGAGCATCACTCTCTAAGTGTAATCTGTTGGTGTAATAAATTTTCTTGGAGGCTGTCCGAAGTGTGCGTTGACGCTATACCAAAAGATTCATCACAATGCTAAGGACATCTATGACTAACCGAACGGTCACGTCAGCTTAGAACACAGACTAACAGGGAGTCCTCGGATCCTTCCTATTTTGGAAGAGAATAAGTTTCGCGGTTTCAAGAGCAGCATCGTTCTGTCTGATGATATAAGGAAACCCGAAGGATGTTCATACTGTCAGTGAGTGCTTGCTCAATAGCCTTAGAAAGGGTCGGGAACTTTTGAGGTGACCGGTAACAGCAACCATATGGTTAGTGGGATAGGCGATAAATCGTGTGCAGCTACCCCCAACCAAAATACTCACATAATACAATGCAATCCGCAGGGCTCATCAAAGAAGCCACGAAAGTGCACGACCGTCCAGGAATCTCCACCTTGTCAATTACATCGACAATTAACGGAAAGAGAGGGCAACGAGAATGAAAACTCACAAAAAAAACAACTTTCCTAGATATTAACACCGAGAGAGAGATTGAGCAGGCAATGATTTGGGTGAGAATGTTCGGTAGCCATTGATGGAGATTCAAATCCGAGTTCTTCGGCGTGGAAGATGGGAAGGTGTTAGATTGAAAATTAAAATGGGGCGCACCGCAACAGTACTTCGAGCTGGTCTTCTGATAAACCATATTCTCTAGCTTTGCATATATAAATTTATCCCGTGACCTTGTCAATATTGAAGCGAACTTTGGAAGCAAATAGAAGAGACGGAGCGGAATAAACATACAATAGATATCGAGAGAAGTTCCCATGCGCACAAGGCTGGGGATCCCCGGGTGGTATAATATTACCAGGTCGTGGACGAATCAAAATATGCTTTATCCCCAATATGAAGGTGAAAGGTAAATGGAACGCGCAGCGACGATGCTTTGAGTTAGCTGCCTGGCAACCTGTCCACCTTTGCCGTTGTGATATTAGTCTGAGTCGCCGGTCCCAAACGCAAAGGAGAAAATAGAGGTCACCTCCCAATGTCGCAGAGCAGGATAGATTTGTTGGCCACGGATACCTGAAGTATGCGAACGACAGTGTGGGTATCACAAAGTTTCAGTCGTAAGCACGATAGTTATTGGTGTATCCATGGATACGCACGGAAGGTGGGGGAAGGAGGGAGAGAGGGATAAGGGGTGGCTGACGAGCTCTGGCAGCCTGTGAGTCTATATGTAGTGTTTTAACAGGACGCGACAATCACGTGATGTCTTAGAGACCAGCCAACATTATACGAGGACTTGGAATTTCTTTTACAAAGCCTTTCCGGTTTCTTACATAGAAAAAGGAGGAGTCAAAGCAACTGAGCCATTGGCAACTATCGAGTCCTAGGGTCTTAACGTGTAAGTAATTCAAATAGCTACAAGACAGCGGTCATTATCTATCTTTCAGTAAACGCAAAGAGGACACCTTTTAACACAGATTTTATGTTATTGTCATCCAGTAATAAATCTCTAGAGTACCTTGGGTTTCGGCGCCGCGATGACTAACTTGAGTGCACCAGGATAGCCTCACTGCCATAATTCTTCTTGGATATTGGTATAACATCACTAGGGTATTCAACTCGCACAGATATGGCGAGTGAGGATTGAGCTTCCACAAACCTCAATTATAAGGTTGTCCGCCACTCACCCCCGACATTTTCAGAGCAGAGCACGGAATTCTGACCACGTTCGATGTATATATAACGCAATACAGCCGACACTGGAGACCGAGGCACAGCCAAGCCGATAGTCGCTGAAATTATAATTCTGTACGAGGCTTTCGGGACCCGGGATTCGGCAAGGAACTCGACCTGCGAAGTCTTTCGCCCTTCCTTTTATTTCCCTCTCTTGCAGATACCAACGTATGATGACGAAAACAAGGGAAACTTACTTAAATCTATCTCAGACTTAGATATTCTACGATGTTGACCATTATGCCAGTCTAGTGTTCAGCCTTCAAAGGTAGTCTATTTACTTGTTTTGTAAACTCACGTATTACTCATCTTCAATGCAGGGATATGAATTGAATCTTCCGCTTGTCCCATGAGCTCTAGCGCAGTACTCCACCACGAGACCCAAATGCAGACGGATCCCCAAACGGAAACTCCAAGCGTCCCAAACGACAGTGAAAACCCACATGTCGACATGTCGAAAGTTTCACACTGTCCCTCGTAATGGTCGGCCTCTACACGTGTCTTTTCCCACCCGCGTTCGACCAGCTGATCCTCAGCACGCATGTTAATTCCTATAAATATTTCATCTTCTGACTCAAATAATTGTGAAGCCACTGCTATTCCACATACTGTCAGCAAATTTAATTCTTTGGTCGAAGTACATAACCCCTTTTCGACTGTTAAATTTTACTTACATTAGTTACGTCTCTAGATATCCCGGATCCCGAAAGCTCATTTTTTTCACCATGGGTAGTTTCATGATTGTAGGATTGTATGTCCGTCTGGTTAGAACTATGAGGGAATGTTCGCCTCATTTCTTTGTACGTTTTCGGACAGATACCTAACCTGGCGCCCTGAAGCACGTCATCTCCGCGTACGTATTCATTTTTGCGATTGGTAGTCTAATCTAGGGTGTCTCATTTAATGTGTGTCTTCGATGATGTTGGACAATCGCTTCCCGTTCGACTCTGATTTCTACTTCTAGATTCTGCTCTTTGGCTGAAGGGTGGCTAGAGTCAGTGCTGCTGGGTTGTTCGTTTTCATTTTCGCAGCCGTAGCGCAGGTAGCCACTCGAGTGTACGTCATTCTACTTACATGTATAATTCATAGATCACGCCTCTTGATAAACGCGCAAACTTCACGGGTCTAGGCAGTGCATCGTCCGGGTTCAGCTTCGTGATAGGTCTGTCACATGTCTTGAGTCCTTTCTTGGACTGGAATTTAACACCGTGTCAGGTTCTCTGGTAGGAGGTGCACTAACCGACAAAGCAACTTAGCGGTGGTGCTTTGTCATCGTGAGTATATAGTCACACCTACGGCGGAATTACTCTCCTCATTCGTCAATTCAAATTAACAGAACCTTCCTAGTATGATATTTTCGTGTTGCTCAATTAGTTAATTCGGCCACCTGACGCGACCCATCTTACAGTCGGTGGATTTGCAGCTGTAGGTTTGTCCTCTGTATGATTTTATGAAGAAATCTCCAGCCCTCGTTTCTATATTTAGGCTGTTGTGTTTTTCTTCCTTCCTAACTACCCTCCCCCTCCAAAGCCACCAAATCGTCAAGGATGGAGAAGCTTTTTGGGTGTTGATTGCCTTGGTGAGTGACTATCAAATGTGTCTTGAGCCTCGTTGAATAATGTATCATGCTTCTGCCAGGTGGTACTCTCGTGGTTGGGATGACCATCACATTCTTGTATCCTCTGGTAAAGGGCGGTAATACTCACCCATGAAATAGTGCCATGATTGCTTCTATGGGCCATCACTACGACCATTATTCCAATTGACATCAGGCCCGCTGCTTCACACTGATGAGGACTATAGCTTTTTATTACCTCAGGCATCCTCCTTGTACTTCTCATAGCTTGGTCCTGTATCTCGGCCCTGGTGTCCTCGTCCTCCTCTCTACCTGCTAAAAAAATCAAATATTATCGGGGCATCTCTCGCCAATTTCTTGATCTGGACGAGTTTGATGTAAGAGCTTTTTTTATCGTTTCCTCCCTTTTCGAGGACAGGAACTGATCACTTTGTACTTGCAGGTTGGATTCTGTATACATCCCCACGTGGTATCAAGCCGTTAGAGGTAATCCCGCATTCAATGCTTCGATATCTACCCACTATCTGAGTTTTCGCTAAATGATTCCCCCCTTCAGGCGATAGTACTACCAAATCCGGTATTGACCTTCTGCAATTGCACTCGTCACATGTGGATGCAGCGCTATAGTCGGCGCTGTCGTCGGGAGGATAGGACGATATTGGCACATTCTTGTTCTTGTGCCACCCATTGGGTCTGTTGCAGCGTACGTCAAAGTGTTTATAGATATTCATTGGCCAGGGAATATTGATATAAACCGGACTTGTTTTGCGTACAGTTACCGAATATACGCCGAAGGCACGGGTGATCGGTTTCCAGAATTCTATGGGCAGTGAGTATAGGAGACACGATACTGGACAAGGTAGGAGCGTTCTGTCCCTGTGTCTGGTCATTTACGGTAACTCCATCTTTGATCTTACACAGGGATACCCGCTTTGCAACATCGTTAATCACATTCTCCGGTTTCATCGGCCGGATGGTAGGTCTCAGGGTGGATGACGCGGTGTTCATCATCAAATCAGGCGTTTGTGGACTTTTGCTACGTGCATACTCTCACGGAGAGCCCTGCTTTCGACTGTCCCCCAATGTCTAAATTTACTGCTCTCATAAGTCCGCTACAAAGCTGAAAAAATTCGCCCCGAAATGCTCTGTCGACGCAATATGCAACTGCCAGCCGATGAATGGGGTAGAGTCATTCATGTAAAGGAGCGTCGCTCCCTATACGGTGATTTCATTGTTGACACACAAGCGCCCACAACGACGGCCGGCGACCCTTTGTTAAAGTGTGGTCCATTGTTCTATCTCAGATATAAAAGCTTGTACCCTCTACTTCTGCATCTAAATATTTTTGTGTGACGCTATACAGGGCGGTGCATACGCTCCGGCTTCATTATTGTCCCTCCCTGAAGGACTGTCCGTGTCCAGCTCTCACTCCGTTGTATCTTCATCCTGGGTAATCCCCGCAGGGTTCTAATGACATTGGCACCCCTCATCCGTAATCGTCGACTCGGACCCATGAAGAAACCCTTCCCAGGTGTCAAAGTGGCATCCAAAAGAAGGAGGGTTCTGAAACTACTAGACCCTAGCATTAGATTCCGGCGTACCACACGCGGACGTATTTACTAAACTGCAGCCTCACACGCACCGCTCCATAACAATATTGCTTCATGATTGCCATCCCCAGTGACCTGGGTGATCGCTCACCCAGTTAGAGAGGAAATATTCAACCCTTCATCATAGTAATTCGAAATAAGATCTCTAGAAATTATTGCAATAGACGAGTGTTTAGAAAATAGGATCAAAGAGAAAGTGTCCTTTGAGGGGACCGGAAAAGTCTTCCTCTGTCTGGGCTAAATATGTATCTCGTTCCAAATTCGTTTGCCTTGATTTAGATGCATTGCTGCTTCGTGCGTGCATCTGCTATGAAGCTCCAAGGAGTCCATATACCATACGCCGAGACGGCCACAGCCACAATTGATATGTTAAAATGTTTGCTCCTCTTTCGAGTCGAATTTTGGCAAGGGCTCATATGATATGGGCCGAGACAGCCACAGCCGCAATTGATCAGATTAGTTGCCGTAAGTTATATTCATCATAGGAATGTTTACCGACATTGACGTTGAGCATGAGAAGATATGACAGACCATCGCATCGACTCAGAGTCCGAAATGGACTACGCCGCGTGGGATGTGCCGCGGTCGTGATGCCACGAGTCATCAGGCACGACTACGAGAAGCCACATCGCGTTGACGTGTCCAATGCTATTTTGTGGCTTAACTCTGGAGTTCCCAAAGCAGATTTCGCAATTGCATCACTTCCAGTAACGACTTTCAAGTTCTTCATCGAGATCATACACTTCCAGTCGTATATCTTTCTTTCTTGACTGGTCTCCTTGTACTGTTCTTATCATTCTCCACAGGCTAAAATCCGGCCACTGAGCTCGCAGATCATTCTCGATGCGAATTGATATTAGATCTTTGATTGCTGTCCCCGTAGATACCCAACCGTTTCCATTCCCATCCATCCCCACCGAACTCGTCCGCTACATCTTGGAGCTTGCTGCTTCCAAAGACAGCGACACAGGCCATTCCATCCTCCTGGTTTCCAGTGATGTCCTCCGATGGATACACCCCGTTGTATATGAAACCATTGAGATCTTTGGTTTGCGGAGAATGATTGACTTCGCCGCCATTTTTGCCGGACAGAATCTTCTCGCTACCAGTGTGCGAAACTTGTCGCTGTACGATGATACCCCAGGGGATATTCTCCCCTCGTCCATCTCTCCGAATGGTTCCTTTTTTCCCCAGATTCTTCAGCTATGTCGTGGCGTACGTAGGTTGGCAGTCAACTACATTCGAGGCATCCCCTTTGTGGACGGTCCACAACCTTACGAGCTCACGGTTCGAAGGTGGCTTCTGATTAGATATAGTATCATTTTACAATTGCTAATCGTATCCATAGAGGTATCCGCGGTATCACATTAAAATCGCCACCTTTTCATAACGTGACGCATCTCCATTGTAGATGGGAACAGCTCATGCCCTCTTTCCTCAAGAATCTCGCGATAGCCCGACTCACTCATATCTGCTTCACACACCATCTAGACTTCCCAGACGATGCATGCAAAGAATCTGTAGAACATCTACTTCGGGGCCCCCGACTTCAGGTTCTGATCGTTGAAGTGGCTTACCAGAAGTGGCACAAATTCGAGGACCCGTCTGTTCGTCGTTTGTTAGCCGAGAACACTGACGGGCGGCTCTTTATGCGACTGAGCAAGTATGATACTGTACGGCCATATGACGAACAGCGCGTTTTCTCTGGTGATGGGGAGGAGATCGACGTGTGGAATGTTACTGGTGACTTGGGATGGCGGACACGAGCATGGTCAGAAGACGCAATTTCGCGCGCGTACAGCCACATCAGAGGCAGGACTCTACCTGGACTTGTGCCGACTACCTGAGTCCCCGTAGTACCCTAACAACACCGGAATGGCATTCGATGGTCAGTATATTTTATCTGTCATGGTGGGATAGTTGTCCTCTGGGCAGCATGGGAGGAACCTACAGGATAAACACATGCATGGATATATCGCGCACAGTTTTCGATGTACTGGCGGCATATAGATGTAAATGATTTAAGTACGGAATTAAAACGAAACGATACCATGTATTTCCTTGCATTGCTGTAACCACAGAAGAATTCCAACAACAATTCTGAGTGAACATACATTAACTCCTGCAAGAAATCACGTTCAGATGCGCGTTACAGCGCGGTGCGATCACCTAAAACGCTCCCGGAGAACCGTGAGTTGTACGCAAGTCACATGTCGTAGGAAACAAAAATTTGTCGGTGGTTTGATACGTTCTGCAGGTCGATTGAGCAGCTCGGCTAGTGCAACTCGCCGCCTCTCCCACTAAATTTCCCTTCAACCATTCTTCGAAATTGCACAAAACACGACATGGATGCCACAGTGCTCCAGGACAGCCAGAGAAGACCAAAGAAAATAACTTTGTTGATCTACAGCGGCAATACAAACCAATTCGTTTGATACATCCATTGAATGTGGGTTGGCAATGTCTTCAAAAGGTATCTGATGGTCTGAGAGATTATATGCAAGGGGTGGCTGTGCGGGTCAGATATGCTGAGGCCTGAGTGGCATTGGAGAAGAAAATTGTCAAGAAAATTGTCCATCTGCTTTCCATGCTCATAAGAACCACATAAAATATGTAAAAAGAAATGGTATAGATGGGAGATGATGGTAGGAACTCACGGTTGGAAAGTCCAAAAAATAAGAAAGACTGCCGGCTTCTAGCACCCACAAGGCTTGGACGTTTCCAGTCATAAGCATTTCTTTATGTATGGGAAGCCATATCATTAGTTAGCACATCTTTTTATTGCTCATAATTCTTAAGAAGAAATTTAAAGACTGAAAGGCTTGAAGGTTGAAGAACTTGTACGAGTCAAAACAAAGGAGCTTACGTCATGCAAAACATAGTCAGGTTGCCGTCTCAATACAAAGGTCTCTGCTAGATTTATGCTGGACAGCTGTGCACGCACATACATACACATACATGCCTGTCCTTTGCAGGAAGTTTACAGCAGTGGTCATATATAAAGTGGTCAAGGTACATACAAAGACTTTGATCGATCTATCAAGATTCAGAATGATACATTAATATTTTCATTTGTCTAGAGACATTTATTTATTTAAGATGCATGAGTGGGAACATTTAATGCTGTTTTGACAAGCCAACTGCCTATGGCCAAGGAATCAATTGCCGCTGGTATTTTGCGCCCTTGGCGGACGAGCTGTCAAAAGAGCCCAGTCCTCATATTTCAAGTTCGATCAGAACAATGACAAAGGTTCCCGAACCATGTCTCGTCGCTCGAGTAATATTTCCCGTAGGTTCTCAACTTCTGCTTTACTCTCCCATTCAGTCATAGGACATCACCCCGGTCCTGAAATTTTGTTCTCCCACCGCAACAAAATATTCTACTTCGATGATGGCAGTCTGGTATTAGTGGCAGAAAACGTGGCATTCCGTGTTCACAAAAGTGTGCTTACACGTCATTCTAACCATTTCCGCGAGCTGCTGGCGCAGCGAGATTTGCTCGAGCCGACAGAGTTTTACGACGGATGTCCGGTGGTACGATTGCCCCATCGTTCCCACGAGGTTTCTGAATTGTTGAGAATTCTGTATGATCATATGTAAGTGACGATGATGTTTGGAGACGTACCTTACCTGATATACCAGCTATTTGCTTAATGCACCATCTTTAGAAAGATTTTCTCGGATGACCCGTGGCAACTGATAGGACTATTACGACTTTCCGTCCAATTTCAAGTCAAATATGTCACAGATTTTGCTTTGGAAGCACTATCCGAAGCATATCCAACCACGTTATCATCGTATGATGCATATCGAGGATCCCGACCCAAATGTGAAGACGTCATCAAGTTAGCTCACGAGCTTGGCATCCAAAACGTCCTTCCCTGCGCATACTACGAGTTGTGTCGATATCCAATGAGGATCATTTCGACGCTTGACATTTTCGAACGTGCCCTAGAAAACTTCCGTCGGGGGAGGGAGCATCTCGTTTCGAGGTTGGTCATATTCATTGACTCGAAGATTCCTGATGGCGGAATTGCGACGGAGTGCAAGCTACCGGCGAGTTGTGCCGACGAATGGAGAGGCCTGAAAGAAGAAGCACAGAAAATGGTCTCGAAACCTGGTTCCATGACGGGACTTCTACCTCTGTCGATGGTAGGTTCCATGGCTGACCTTCCTTACGTCGATGCTATGTGCAGTACATGTCGCGGACGGTTCAAGGACAGTGTATGCGTGGAAAGGGACGAAATCTGGACATCACTTCCCGAGATCTTCAGCTTAGGATCTTGGCAATCTGCGCTGGCTCACGGGTTGTGATAGGAAGATATGTATTTGCGAGTTTGGTATCTCAGAAGGATTTTGCTCATCTCATGAGCTGATCAGAATGACGCCAATTGTATTTTGTGGCGACAATATATTTCCTTGGGATCTGGGTTGTGAAGCCTAGGTATCCATTACTAATCCTCAGCGAGCACCGCAAAATTGAAGTAGGCATTGCCGAATGGTGTCTAGGATTATAGCGAAATAAACCATAGAGTATAATGCAATACCCTGTGGAGTCATGGACGCAGCACAATGAAAGTTTGTTTGTGATGCGTAATTTGGGTAATTTGGCAATGGTCTTGCTCAACTTTAGCAACCAAAACAAACTACAAACTATAGTCTGATGTGAAGTGGTATATATTCACTAGGTAGCGCTACAGGTTGAATGGAAGATTTTAAGTAACTACAGTTGATCGAGGCGGTTACCCAATGGGGTCTACAATAACAACAAGAAAGGGCACGATAAGCAGATGAGATAGCAAGAATTCGGGTGAACAGAAAATATTATGCAGCAGTGTAGGAGATCAGTTTGAAGGTCCATCGATGGGCGGGAAGGTGTATTTACTCTTGTTTTCTAGTTTGTGTGCCATATCCATATTCCGCAGTTGCCTAATTGCAAAAAGGTTATATCAGTAAGTTTTAACTACCCTTCGTAGACTTCAAGCCCCGTAAGCTTGCTCTTTGTCATGTCCGCAAATGGCCGCAGATAAACGGAACACTGACCGTCTCTGTCGCATCTAGAACGTCACTGCCGCGTAGGGATGCACCCGTGTTCGCGAAGCTTTGACCTCCTGCGGCGGTGTTCGCGTGAGGACCAGACCGGAATGCGCGTTGGTGGCGCCCGAAGAGTGTGCGAGAGGCGTTATCTTCTGGAGAAGCAGTCGTGCGCCGGAAAATGCGGAAGGGCTTGGTTGCACGAGAGGGCTGGGTTGAGGATGGTGAGATCCGTGCAGGAAGCGGAGTGAATGCCGTGGCTAAAAACTCTTTTTTGAGCGCAACGACCCGTTCACGAGGGTACAGAGAAGTTGTTGAAGTTGGTTCAGATGGCGTTGGAGTGGAGGAAATAATGCGACTGGATCTCTTACTCTTACGGTCCACGTTAAACTTCGGAAGCTTGAGCATACTGGAGCTTGAATGACCTTTCGCCCAGGGACCCTCCAATGCACCACCGAACGAGGCAAGATCATCTTCACAAACACGAAGAGCATCGTCCTCCCTAGCTAAGAGAGCCTCTGGATCCAAATCCTCGTCGGGTTCCTCGTCGTCTTCCACAAAATCCTCCCATTCATCACCGCTTTCCTCATCACGTCGCTTTCCTAGCATCCGCTTGATACCCCGACGACGTTGTTGCGGGCGCGTCCGAGGTAGAAGAGAAGTAAATTCCCATTCTTCTTCTTCATCAAACCATATCATGCCACGCTCATCTGTGAACGAGTACCCGTGTGCGATATCTTCTTTTCCATCAGTCGCAAACCCGGTGTGTGCAGTCCCTTGTCCCGCATGCACGTGGTGCCTTCGGATGTGTGAATCGAGCGTTCCACCCTCCAGGAACTGAATCATTTGCATCTGCTGAATGAAGGGCATAGGTCGATATTTTGTAAATGCGGCGCTACCACGAGCAGGTGTCGCAGAACGCTTGGCGCGTTTGCTGGAGACCTTCGAGGTCGTGATCGCAGGGGTGTGCATGGTGGGCTTGCTGGGAGTGCGCAACGGTGGTGCTGGAGACGAGGAATGTGAGCGCATGTTAGTAAGTGAACGGATCTTGGACAATTTGGAGGTGCGTGGAAGTGGTGGTGTGGGTGGAAGCTGTTGGATGATCATCCGTTTGGTAGACTTAGCGCGAGGACGCGTACGAGTAGGTGAGGGTGGAGCAAATGGCGAGGAAGGTGACCGGTGATGGGACCGTTTGGGCGATCCAGAGCTATGGCCACCTTTTTGAGAGATGGACACACGGTGTGATAGATGGATTTGAACTTCCTCTACGTGCGGCACTGAACCGCGATGAGGAAATGAAGCGAAAGAAGCGTTATAGCCGTGATTCGTGAGGAGAGGTGTCTTGGGAATATCACACGTAGGTCTTGGTGTAATAGCTATAAAAGAAGCTTGAAAAGCAGGGCTGCCAGATATAGACAATCGTCGACGGGCACGCGGTGATGGGCGAGGTGGAGAACAACGAGTAGAAATGGGATGTGGCTTATGTTTATGCTTGGGTGGATTTTCCAAAAAGGCGTAACTTGCGTTAGAAGACGGGGTGTCGTTGAACTTGGCAGATTGATATTGATGAGCAACAGAGGGCAGCATGGGTTCAGTTGATGGATGCATGGTAATCGCTGATGTAAATAACTTGTAAGAACTTGTGATAATAACCACGACCACAGAGAAAACCTACAAGATTATATGGGGGCTAAGAGCGTCCTGCGCGGATATGATTAAAAGATTGTGATCGTAACTATGAGTATGGGTACAACGATGAGTAGTAAGAGTGGACCGACATTACCGTGGTGGGATGGTGGGGATGGTGGGAGCTCTGCATCTCCTTCTTTATAGTTGGAGAAGAGTGGCTCGTCTTTTGTTGCGGGACAATGCCTGGTATGGACATTCGTCTTCTTAGATTCTGTCATGCGGAGAACTAATTTTCATTCCCCGACCCGCTATTGTCTGCGCTCACTTATTCATCCCACCAATCATCTCATGATATGATAATATGATAACTTTAATTTCTGATGCTTATTGTCTCACAAGAGGCACTTATATCCAACGTGCCTTCTGTTGACCTTTATAGGAGGAAAAGTACAAGAACAAGGGGGTGGTCGGTTGATCATTGAACAACGAAGTCGTGGATTGCATACCTTCCAGATTCACTGATGCAGGTGTTGGGTAGCAGTCGTGCTAAGCATGTCATCGCGACTGTGATATCCTTAGCCATTATCTGCTATTTTAGAATCACATTTATCCATTCAATATATTTGCAGGCAGCATTTCGATTCAATTTTTTTCTCAAAGAGCGACAAAATATCATATTTTTCCTGACCACGTATGCGTTACTGGAAGCATCTGTGTGAATTTTTAAAGATTGAACTGCAATTTGTTGCAGCTGGCGCTAACACTAACTGAACTGGATTGCTAACATAGAGAGGGAAGGTCGCCGTCGCATTGATTTCCATGCATGGCCTTAGCCACGAAGTTATAAGTAACTGCCCTGTACCGCCCCGGCGCTTCGGGAAAGGAAGCCAACATCAGCCTTAAAGGACTTCCCCCCACTCCAGAGTTGTTTGTTATACCATCTTACCATACAGCTACGCTTACAATCCGACTCCTTTCCACTTCTACGGTGCCCAAATATTCGCTTTCAGTCGTCACAAGCCTTCCTGGAGCCTCCCATGGCGCAATCCAAGACTTGAAGCAAAAGGTTGAGGTCATTAGATTAATCGTCCAGGTGTACGGTCCATACCATGCGCTCAACGCTCGCAAAAATTGCCTTATGAGAGTGCATGAACCCGACCGACTGCCGAGGACGCTCAATCACTAAATAGTTGATATTAACCATCTAGAACATCAAAACCATGTATCTGCTCGAGCCCGGCGTAGAGGCGAGTTTCATCGCAAAGTCATTTCAATGTTCTAGGGAAGTCCTGAAAATTCGCGAGAGGTATATCGTTGCTTTTCTTTTTCTGTAGATGGACGTCGGAATGAATGGCTGTATTGCAGTCGACACCTCGTTTGACCGTGAGAAAATTCCCAAGGATACTTTTTGGTTGCTTCATATTCTTCTCATAGTTCTTATGGTTCATGAACTCGTTAGGTCTTGCAATGTGATCTCCAGACCACCTTCGACAGATGTTACCTCACATTTGACCGATGGCCGTGTTCCTAGACTGTTTGTTTTGTTTCCTCCGTGCATTAATAGGTAATCTCGATTGTCTCAATCAAGCCACCGCTGTCGTCATCCAACTGTTTGTCGCCAACATTTGGACTTACCTTATCCTTGTCTGCCGCCAAAGAATCTCCATTACTGATCCTTGCAGCTGGGCACCGAGGACCGTTGGGTTTCAATACCGGGTGCAGCTTCAGTCTTATCGATTTCATGATGGCTAATCACGTAACATGCTTTGATTCGTTGGGATTCCAGCTAAAGACAACCTGGAACCCCCTACTGGTGTTGCCTAGTATTTGTTATAAATTTCGAGCCGTATCTCTCCGCATATTTTGAGTGGTTGCCTTTTTTTAAAAAAGAGCATAAAAGTAGTTCTGGATCTTCTTTCAGCAATTCCACCATATCTTACTGCCACAGTTCGATAACTTTCCGACCATCCGATACCTTGGAAATTACCGCCATCTCCTTATAAAGACCCTCCAAATGATTTTGTTAGATGGTTTGTTTGACAATTTTGCCGTGTTCTCGCACTGGATTGGATCATTGCGTCATCCCATATCCTGTTTTGTGGCCATCAAGGAGCAATGGGTAGAGATAGATTAGGACAGGTCGCTTTGGATATTCCAAAGGTGATGATGCGAAGGATCGAACGTCTCCAACCGCTGAGAATTTGAGGCCAACTGCACCGAGAGTTTAGAGCATTTTCTGCTATACGTCACTTCACGAAATACCTTCATATCCATTCTGGCTGTACGCCTACAATCTAATAATATGGACTCGTCTCTCAAATATTTCAGTTTAACTTTTTGGTATGTAAGACACGACTTAGCCATGGGCTTTGGGGAGGACTCATCCGATTTAGAGGATGGTATGATTTCTATTTATATGAAACACGACTGAGGTTGTTCACTGGCCCCGTGGCTATGACTTTAGGGCTTTTGCTGTCCAAATAATTATGATTTCGTTCCAGAGATCTTGTAGGTAAGCAACTATTAGTACCAAGGACTATCTCCTTCTACTATTTCGCTCTAGCACTTTGGGTCATTGGCTTTCCACGATTTATTCTTCAAACAGCACTTTCTGAGAGAGTCGCAGAATCTGCCAACGAGCATATGCAATATTGTCGTTAGCGAAGAACTTCAGGACGGCGTAGGTGGCTTCTCATCAGCTCAGTGGAACTCCAAATAACTGCAGGAGATGGTGCCACTTACTTGGAACAAGTGGAGCAACTTTCATAGCCATGCTCTCTCGCATTGCAGAGTCCTCAGCAACTGATAGTACTGGGGCGCTAGTGGATTCTCGACCTCGATATAGCAAATGTGCTGGGAAATATAACGAGTCCTTTTCGTACACAACTCATAAGCTCGGCAAGACGGTGACGGATTTGAGGTAGTTGTTGGCTAAGCAAGACCTCGCTGATGCAGATATTACTTACATGAAGAACCTAACACGAGGGAAACAATTAGGTTCCATATTAAGTGTGCGGGGAGACGCAAGATGAGCTAGTAACATCGATGTGATCCTGTCTTCCTTCAGCCCCGCCTTATTAATATCATTTAGTCTAACGCGGCGTTTCGGACTCTCGATTTCCTTCAACAATGGCTACACTGGCAGCAAAGCATTTACAGATTCATATCGGATTCGCATTTAAAACACATGGCAAAGAGAACGGGGTTTAGAATAGCCTGACGCCTTGACTTCTATTCGACGACTCATTGAATATTCACATGGATTATGTAGAGTCACATCGGATATTGGATGGGCAACATGGCTTCTTAGTGTGAATCATGATGCAGCAAGCTAACTCTCCGATACAACGGTGTTCTCAAAGACCTGATACTATTTAATGCGGACGGTACAGCACACCTCACCTCTTCAGACCAACTCATCGTTATATTACCCAACCAGCTTACCGCCATCTTACACTCCGCGATGTCTTATGAAGCCTCTCGTCCTGGTCACCCTGGCGTACCATTCAAAAAATTACTTCCTAACAATGCAAAGTGGGCGGCCGATGTCTTGCACCACAACCCCGACTTTTTCAGGATTTCTGCGGAAGGTCAAAGTCCGAAGGTACTGCCTGTTATTTGACATTCTACGTACACCTGACTTTTTTTTTTGCTAATTGTGGCCGATGACAGACTCTGTGGATCGGATGCTCTGATTCGCGAGTGCCTGAATCGGTCATTACAGGGTCTAACCCAGGTGATATCTTCGTGCAAAGAAACATAGCAAAGTGAGGAAAATACTCAGATGAATTAAAGTTACTGTGTCAACCCTATTCACTAGCCTATTCCACTTGGATGACACGAATGCACAATCGGTGCTTGTGTATGCAGTCAATTATCTCAAGGTCAAGCACAGTGAGCCATCGCCTATCCTCTCGCATTCATGCCAACAATTTAAACGTATTTCACAGTTGTTGTCGTCGGCCACACGCATTGCGGTGGATGCGAAGCCGCTCTGATAGCTTCCGCAGACGGGCCAGACGCCCCAGCCGTCCCCTTCACACCTCCAGACGCCTCCAGTGCCATTGCTGACCAGCTACCGCACGATGCACCGATAAACATCTGGCTAGCTCCGCTTGTCAGGCTCGCCTATTCCCTTCGGTCCCTGTCTCCAGGGGAAGTGGATCTTACGCAGCTTGTAATAGCAAACGTTAGAGCACAAGTTAAGGAGATCAAAAAGTCTTCTACGCTCAGGGAGAATACGGAGGTGGAAGTTCATGGATGGGTGTACCATTTGGAAAATGGGAGGTTGATGCCGGTGATGGATCTCAGGTAAGGGAGATAAGGAGGTGTTCTGGTCTTTCAAAGTATTCAAGAATTGATAATGCTGGGCCACCGACTGATTTCCTTACGTAGTTTAGATAATCATCCGAATCAGGTTTGATAGTTTTGTTCTGCTTGTACACCTATTATAGTTTTGCGACTTAATACATTTTCTATTCAGATAAGTTTGCAAGTAAATATACTTGCAGTTCAGGGTGAGAGAAACTGACACTACTAAGAGTTTCGCCAGGAGGACCATTTTGCTCATACATTTGATCATCAAAACAGCTTTCGACAACACTCACAAATTATCAGAAATATTGGAAAATACCGAATCTACTAGCACATGGGCTCAATGCAGATAACTTTGCAGGCAAAAAGCTACAGGAACTGACACTAAGGGTTTCGCCAGGACCTCATTTTGCTCACAAGTTCGATTGTCAAAAACAACTCTCAACTCTACACAAGGGGTCAATGCACACAAAGTCCAAAGTGGCCTCATACTGATTTCAATCAGATATTTCATATACATATCTAGATATTCTATAACCATTCTTACAACCAGAGGCCGTTGCCCTGTGCACCGTGTTCATTGTCAGAGTTGGCTAAGGATGAGATATTTTGGTGTCAGATGATGGATGAAGGGAAAATGCAAAAAACACTCACTTTTGAACTAGAAGGTTGAAGAAAGGAAAATATTCGTGAGAACACGTGAACGATGAAGCTATTGATAGTTGTTGGTCTCACCACGGCAAGAATCCTTTCATTATTCCAGAATTCAATGGTAACACGTCCTCTCTCGGGGGAGTCGGGATACGGAGGGAACTCCTGGACGAAGAAAGAGCTTGGTCCTGGTTCAGGCAGAACGCCACGAGCGAAAAGTTTGCCTTTAGTCTCAGGCAGAGGAGCAGGAGGTTCTACAGAGGATATAGCATTTTAGTTACCAACGCCAGCCTCGATGTTGCAACGAGAAATGTGACACGCACTAGACCATGAAGCAAACGAAGAAGAGGTAAAAACCTGCGGTGGTGCTGGTCCATGGGTCTTCACCGTCACGACATGATTTTTGTCGATGGAGATGGTTGCAGTCTGGTCCAAAACCCCGTGATCGGTCCCGACGAGTTTGAGGATAGGGTGGGCAAGTTTGTCCATAGTCTCTGGCTCCAGATGCGCTTGTGGGTGAGACGCGAGGAAGAGGAGAACGTGGTCGGCAGGTTCGAGCGACATTGGTGTAATTGACTGGGAGTTAGCTGGATGGGATGGGGAGCATGCCTTTCCTTTCCTTCATCTTTATATATGTTTCTTGGCTAGAGGTTATTAATTGATTGGTAAATCCTTTGGTCGGCGATTGTTGGTAAATAAATGCAGATGGTTAATATCAAATACACATTCAGCTGGAATACAAGGGATCTGACACATAAATTCGGAACACGAAATGCGTAACGTCGCTTGTCGACTGGCTGTCGATATTACTTGTGGCATGCAAGTGAGTCTATAGCGAACCAATACCACTACATCGGATTCTAGGGGTATTTCTATGGTCTTCTTGTGTCCCATGTATTCGTCTGGACATGACGCTGTTGAGTGACGGTCCTCGGCGACTAGATTCCGAGTGGCATTGAATTGAGGCCGTTACCCGGACTTTTCTCCCATATGAATTACTGAATAAAAAGTAGGTAGCAATGAAATAATTTGCAAATGCACTGTGAAGTTACACTTATAAATGAGACGTCTAGTTCACATGATGGGAATGATGTTAAATATTGCATGCATCATGTCATTACGGATGTCGGATAACAAGGAACCTGAATTCTGAAGCAGACGGACAAGTTCATTACCGGTCTTGCTGTGCTAGTTCAAATCAAGGACGTTTCTGATCTCTGCCAGTTTGCTGTTTAGACAAGATGACGTGTATGATGGGAGGAAGAAAGAAGGTCTTTCCAATTGCACGTGACAGGTACTAAGGTGTGTCTGCTGTTGTAAAATACTATTGCGCTATGTAATCATTTTGTTTTAGTTACACGTTGGCACGTAGTAAGGTCGATATGGGCACATCTGTAAATTTCTCTATCTTCTAGTGAGAAACCAGGCTTCTTAAACTATTTAAACGACCTAAGGGCTTGTAAACTCCAAAAATAATGAGATTATAAGACTACTCTTAGTCGTTGGCTGGTCAGCGAGACTTCGTGATTGTCGCGTCCTTGCACACTCAAACTTCACCTCAGTCGGTATGTGGGACGAACTGGGGTGTTACGGGTGGATGAGAAAGATTGTATATAGCACGGTGGATAGATAGGACAGTTGAGTCGTGAATTTCTGTGTTAAAAGCGAGCAAGGATTTTGGTCATAATTTCAGCTGGCATGTCAGCTATGGGTAGATATTTGAATGAGACCTCCTTCATATTTCTTTTGTATAATGAAATTGAATATCAATATGTTTTGATCTTGCATGAAAGACAGTGTCTTTGGTTGGGGAAATAGAACCGGCATATTGTCACTATGGATGATGGTTGTTGGTTGTATATGTCCCAATAGTTCAAGGAGTTTTTGTAGCCAGATCGCTTCCTTTGTGGAACGGCAGCTTGTGATGTATTCGGCCTCACGGGTAGATGTTGTTACTATTGGTTGCCATTTGAACTCCAGGAAATAGAACTGCAGCCTGCAGCCCAAATTGAATATATAGCCTGAGGTAGAGCGGTGTGTCTACACATTCAGCGTAGTAAGAATCCGTATACCCCATGAGTTGAGGTTTCATGGTACCACTAAGGATAAGCACAAAATCTGTCGTTCTCTTCAGGTAGCCGAAGACTTGTTGAAGGGCCGTCCAATGGGCTAGGCCAGGATTTGCATTGAACCGGCTTAACTGTTTGTGGCATATGTGATGTCAGGCCGTACATAAGTGAATCAACTCCTGCAAGGAAAGGTATTTTCTTCAATGCATTTTTTTCTTTGTCTGAGGGTGGTGACATAGACTTGTTAAGACTTAAGAGAGGCAGTAGCAAGTGGATTTGGACAGAGAGTGATAAAAACACTTGAAAAATATTGGACTCAGAGACTCGAAAAATAACTCAAAAACTCGATAATATTTCTTGTAGACAATGTTCTTCTTATACACAAAATAATTTAGGAGTTTTGGAGCATGTTTTTCTCGTAAAAATGTCATGAGATAAAGAATATAGGGATGAAAATGGGGCTAGGGGTTGGATGTGGAAAAATAATGTTCATAAATGTTCTGGATAGAAAGGGGGTTAAGTCCAAAGTGGTGGGACATGTTCTGGGTTGAAATGGATGTGGAATAATGAAAAATTGACCAATTGGAAAGGGGGGAATATAGGGAAAAGGTCAAGGGGACTTGCCCCTGGGTGTCCATAGAGTCAATTGAATGTATTGGAGTCATAGAGTTGCATAGGGAGTTGGGGGAATGATTCCTGAGATGTTGAAGGATATTATGGGCTCATTTGAACAGCATATATGCAGGTCCCTCGTCTCGGATAAATATTTTGAGTGGTTTTTGAGGATATTGTGTCCCCCTGGCTCATGATGATGATTGTGACTTGACTTGACTCATTGTGTGATTGGTTTCTTGACTCGAAATGTTTGTAATGATGTGATGGACTGTATATGGTGTCCAGGACTTGTTTCCCTTCGACTTTGATGAATAGAATAGATGTGATGAGTGTGGGAGTGTGGTGAGGGACACTGATAAAAAATAAAAGAAATATCAAAAGAAAATAATAGGAAAAATAGGTCCATATCTTCATTTGTTTCCTTCCTAACAGACTTGGTGAGTACCACATTTGGAGAAAGCAGGGTGGAGACAGTATAACTATCTTCCATCTTGAAGTGTTATCAAACTGTGTCAATATAGGCAGTTTGTGATAGAGAGAGAGTGTGGAGCTGATGATATTGTGTCTATCCCTTCAACTTGTGAGTAATCTTTTGCAACAATTTTGGACTTGCATCTAGTGACTTTATTTTTGTCATTTACCTTTCTGAGAAAGACTGTCCAATTTCCTAGTATATGTTGTCCTTTTGGGACACAGGTATGTGGATTGAGGGATCATATGTTAGTGTATATAGGTGCATGGGAACAAACCACATGGGTACCTATATATCAAAAGGATAGTATGGTCAATCAATCATTTAGTCTCTTGCAGTACTGTAGGCAATATTAGTAGTTAGTAGACAGGGGTCAACTGGACTCAAATATGAGTTCAGGGGACTACACATACCAACATGCAGCCAGATTCATGGTTGGAGACACAGGGCTACTTAGCCAGCCACATATATAGTTGAGTGTGAGGGGATGAAGATCTTAGTGATTGGCAGCACTGAGGTGGTAAGTTCCAAAATTGATTTATTGTAATTTTGATTAGTTAACACAAACCTGTAGATACTCGCATAGTTTCAGTGTCCTACAATTTTTTTCTATTTAACCAATTTCACCTAATTATAACAATACCATACTCCATGCCTTTTCATGGATTGTATTAAATGCTAGGTTCCATCATGATTCACTTTATAGGCCCAACTCAAATCTCTCTGATCAAAGACATTCTTCAGAGTTTTTGGTGTTTGGGGCACTCTTTTGACTCACATCTCCTTCTAACTAATGTCTTCAATATTGCATCAATCATCACTAAAAAATTCCATGATATAATTGAATAACAATTTGAATCCCAAAATCAATACATAGGTTTGATTGTGTTTTCTTCTGAAACACAGACACTCTGATTCTTCCCATCACTATGCCCATCTTTCCCAAGCAACTCTATGGCCAAGCTGATTATACTGTATATCACCAAAGTCTCCAATGACATGCAATACCATCAGGTCCAATGGTATATTTATCATAAGCATGTAGGATCACCTTTCCAAAGGAACAAAAGGACATTCTTACATGCCAAAATACCATTTCATTCAGAACTATGATTGTTATGCATATTGACTTTTATTCAACTCAATTTCCCCTTGTTCTATTTTCTAATCTTGTTCCTTTCCATGTGTTTCACCTTCCATCATGTTTCATAACATATATATACCTTAACTAGTTTTCCAACCCTCATGGACTCTCTCCCATTTGCTCTTCCTTCATTGTGAACTCTCTTGACAAAACCCTTGGATGAACAATCCTTAAGTGAGTATACACATATCATTATCAACAGTTAATTAAGTCTTTGATAAATGTAATTGAATTGACCATGACCAGCACATGCTTGCAAAAGCCATTCAGGTCATAAGATGGAATTCCTTGTAAGGATTGTCACTTCAGAATAATGTATGTATTCACAAACATCCTGAAGGTCATTTTCTTCACTATAGGGATTACCCTTTGCATCCAAATACTATTTCTTTCTTCACTATATCAACTACCTTTGTTTTACTAATTTCATGTTTATCTGCAACTCTTGTTACTTATAGCTTAATTTTGACAGGTTCTACTAATGACAGGGTGATGTGACTGGTGATTGATGTTAATTATAGAGTGGGTCACTTAATATAGGTTCCAGAGGGTCCAGTAGACTTCCAGTGGATTAGAAGGACTTGGCTTCAACTTTGATGTTATGCCAACTCAGTGTTCCATCCTTGCAATTAGGAAGATTCCAAGGGACAGGAAACTGGGAGTGAGTTAAGGAGCTCAACATAGAATGTAGTAGGTGAAGAGAGTATATACTAGGAGGGTGTGAGGGCAACACTGAATGACAAAGTGACAACCAAAGATGCTCAAGGGTAAGAGAGCCAATAGGGAACAATGCCCAGCTGGCATGGCAGATATCCTCAGTATATAGCTCTGCTACTACTAAATACACAATATATTGATGGTAAATCCTGAGGCCTAGAGTGCTGAAGGATGATCACAGACTGGAGAACAGATGGTGAGCTCTATCAAAGTGTCAGAACCCCCACCGCCAAACCGAAACCCCCGGCCCTTCAGGCCTGAATCCCCGTTCACCTCAAACACATTTCATATCTGTCCCATCTGTTTGATCTCCTTTTGCATAGCTTATGACCCTGACCTTGGTCATCCGGTCTCCGATCCCTGAACCCCTCCGTATATAAGCTATTCGTTCATGTACATGATAATCAGTTCTGATATCAACTAAGATACCCCAATACACCTTGCTTAATCTCTACGCTCCTTCGTCCCTTTTGCTAAGGTCACGCCCAAACTTCGGGTGACCTCGGGCCTCGTCCAAAATACGGGACAGGACTCTGAGCTCGCACAGCACATAAGCTGAAGCCAAGTCCCACTCGACCTGTCCACTGAGCCTCGGCCCCCCTCGGCCCCCCGACCCCGAACCTCAGTCGACTCAATATTGAGTCCCAACCTTCACTCTGCCTCCGCTAAGATTCAGTTCTTAACAGTATATCAGAACTCTCAAAGCTCAGACAGTCCTTATGACCCCGACCACCCAATCCACTGCTCGAAACCAAATCAGTAGAGCAACACCCTCCGTCCTAGCTCGAAGAGCAAGGAACTCCCCGACCCCAACTCCATTGTTTCGACACCGAAACATGTCCCTTCACGATCATTCGGTTCCTGAGGGACACATCGAGGAAGTCCCCGATGACCCCAAACCATATCGTGAACCCCCCGACGATGATCTGAACCCCGACCTGAACCCTGACCCTGACCCTGACCCTGACCCACTGTCAGACAACGATGCCAATGTTGGAGAATCCCTTGCCAAGGCTCTCTCCAAGATTTCAGACCTCATGGGTCCCCAAAAAACTGAATCCTCGAAAGTGAAAATTCAGGAACCCGATATGTTTGATGGCTCGGACCCAAAGAAGCTACGAGGCTTCCTCCTTCAGTGCAAACTGAATTTCTGTGCCTGACCGAAAGCATTCTCGGAAGAGTCTGCCAAGGTCAACTATGCCCTGTCCTTCCTCAAAGGCATGGCTCTTGATTATTTCGAGCCATACCTTACTGATGACTCTTTGTTTGAACCCGAGTGGTTCAACAACTACAATAGCTTCACCGAGGAGCTCATGATCAACTTCGGCCCGTATGACGTAGTCGTGGACGCCGAAGTAGACCTTGAGAACCTCGTGATGAAGGACAGTCACAAGGCCACCAAGTTTTTCGTTGAATTCTATCGCCTCGCTTCGCTCGTCGACTACAACGACCAAGCGCTGCTTCAGAAGGCCTATCTCGCCCTCCCGAAGCAGATCAAAGACGAGATGATTCATTTCGACAAACCCTGCACCCTGGATAAGCTCCGAGATCTGGTCCAACGGATCGACCAGCGCTACTGGGAACGTCGAGGCGAGCTCGCTCGCGAAACGACCCAGTCGTCATCAAGGTCCGAACCTAGGACTGAGAAATCGGCTGCCCCAGCCCCGAACACGACCCCAAAGGCACAGCAAGGTACCTCGGCCAAAGGCAAAGAGGCTGCGAAGCCTTCCACGCCTCAGTCAAAGGGACCCAACTGTAAGGGCAACTCACGTGGGTACTGATTCCTGGGCAATGCTAGGAGCTAGAACCAGCGGGACACCACCCAGCCCTGGCCTTCTCCCTAGGCCTGACTCAGGGACTCGAACCCTAAAGCCTACCCACAATGCCAATCAGACACTGGTAAGGGGATCCAGAAGAGAATGAGGTGAGGATCCCTTACCTAAGCAGCCAAACTATATAGCTAGTGACTGTGACATGAGTAAGTCATGTCACCGTCAGTGAAACAAGGATGAATAAGGATTAACTAAAGAATCCATAGAGAAAGGGAGATAGAAAATAAAAGATATATAGGGAAAAGAATAAGAATTGGTGGACAGGAGGCTGTCCCCTGACACCGACCTCTTGGGTAAGCTCGGGCCCGACGGCAAGCTCACCCCCCAAGAATGCCAATGCCGCTTCGACCTGAACTTGTGTCTGGTCTGCGGGAGCACGGACCACAAAGCTAGTGTGTGTCCGAGAGCCGCAGCCAAGGCCCGAGTGGCGCAGGCAGCCAACCAGCCCTCAGAGGCCAAGGCCGAACCTACGGCCACGGTCCCCGAGGCAAAAAACTAATCCGCAACCCTTTGGCCTCTGCACGTCCCGAGGGTTGCATTGACCCTGAACATGCCAATTTAGAGGTTAGACTCAATGCTTCCGCTCTCTTTAGTCCTACGTCTCTTGTAGTTAATTTGTCCTCCAAAACCATTCTAAACACTCCTTTTAAAGCATTAGTAGATTCTGGCTCCACACATTGTTTCCTTGAATCCACCTTTGTACGTAGACACAACCTCCGAACCTGAACCATAGACCCGATCCCCCTTAGACTATTCAATGGAAGTACAAACTCCATAATTACCGAAGCAGTAGAACTTCCTATTCGCTTCCCCTCTGACCACACTTTCCCCGTAGACTTTTATGTCACTTTGCTAGACTCGTCCTATTCGGCCATGCTCAGGCACAACTGGCTCACCCGCTACAATCCGTTGATTGACTGGGTATTGGGCAGTATTACCTTCTGAACACCCTGACTGGATAATCTGGCCAAACCTCCGACGACCGAAGTTTGTGCTGCTACAGCCAAGCCAAAGTCACCCTCCGAATCCGTCCCGAACCTTGAGGCTCCTCGCATCGCCCTGATCAATGCAGCCGCGTTCGCCCGTGCCTGTAAATTAGAGGGATCCGAGACCTTTTGCCTCAACCTGGCCTCGACCAAGCTCTCAGCACGCTCAACCGACCTATCTCCGACCCCCGCAGACATGGAGGGCATACCTGAAGACTATCATGACTTCGGGGACGTATTCTCCAAGTCTAGGGTGGACACTCTGGCGCCTCACAGACCATATGACCTCAAGATCACTCTCAAGGATGGCACCAAACCGCCTCAACCCCCGATCTACTCGCTCTCTCGGTCCGAACTCGAAACCCTCCGATCCTTCATCGATGAACATTTAAACATCGGTTTCATTCAGCCCTCTCGGTCCTCGCATGGAGCACCAATCCTCTTTGTTTGTAAGAAAGATGGCTCGCTACAACTATGCGTAGACTTCCATGGGTTGAATAAGGTAACTAAGAAAGACTGGTACCCGCTACCACTCGTCTCGGACCTGCTGGACGCACCAAAGAAATCTCGGTATTACACCAAAATCGACCTTCAACACGCGTACCACCTCGTCCGAATTGCCGAAGGAGACGAATGGAAGACCGCGTTCAAGACCCGATATGGGTCCTTCGAGTGGCTAGTAATGCCCTTTGGGCTTACTAACTCACCCACGGCTTTCCAATGTTTCATGAATGACATCCTGGGAGATTTGTTGGATAAATGCATGGTAGTTTACCTTGATGACATCCTCATTTACTCTGACACACTCGCCGAGCACAAAAAGCACGTACGCGAAGTGCTTCAATGGCTCCGAAAAAATAGTCTCTATGCGAAAGCTAAGAAATGCGAATGGCACAAAGACACGGTAGAATTCCTTGGATACATACTGACGTCCAAAGGCCTCAAGATGGCCGAAGACAAAATTCAAGTGATCCGAGACTGGCCCGAGCCTCAGAAGGTTAAAGACATTCAGTCCTTCCTTGGCTTTGCCAATTTCTACAGACGTTTCATTCTTAACTATTCAGAGATTACAGTACCACTCACCTGACTCACCCGAAAGGGTACAACCTGGCACTTCTCGGACGAATGCCGAACTGCGTTCGAAACCCTGAAGAAAGCCTTCACCTTGGCCCTGATCCTTACGCATTGGGATCCCGATCAGCAATTGGTTGTGGAAACTGATGCCTCGGACTACACCCTCGCCACCATCCTCTCCATCCTGTCAACCTACACCCCGGACGGCGAGATCCACCTGATCGCTTTCCATTATTGGACATTCTCGGGCGCTGAACTCAATTACGATGTCCACGACAAAGAGCTACTAGCAATTTTCGAGGCTTTCAAGCGTTGGCGACACTACCTAGAAGGACCCTCGGCCCCGATAGACGTTGTCACCGACCACAAAAACCTGGAATACTTCTCGACTACAAAACTGCTCACCCAAAGACAAGCCCGATGGTCCGAATATCTATCGCAGTTCAACCTCGTTATTCGGTTTTGGCCGGGAAAACTCAGCGCGAAACCCAATGCCCTAACTAGACGATGGGACGTCTACCTTAAAGAGGGGGGTAGCGACTACGCGACAATCAACCCACAGAACCTTCGGCCGATCTTCACGACTCAACAGATCACCAAATCACTCCGAGCTACGTCCTTGATCCTGCCCTCGCTTCGCGTGAGCCTCATCATAGACTTCAAAAAACTTCATGCTGATATTAAAGCTCACCTGTCCGCAGACCCCGAGGCTCTAAAACACCTCAGCGACACCTCCGACCCGAGATGGATGCGATCTGAAGACGGACTCTTGAAACACGATGACCGAATATACGTCCCCAAGGCCGACGACCTTCAGCTCCGAGTACTACAGTACAAACATGATCACATACTCGCGGGACACTTTGGTCAGAACAAGACCCTATCCTCAATCAGGCGCGAATACACGTGGCCTGGACTCTGAACCTCGGTCAACGAATTCTGCAAGTCCTGCACCACGTGCTTACGCTCCAAACCCCAATGTCACAAGCCCTACGGCTTCCTCAAACAGCTCCCGATCCCCAAACAGCCCTGGAACTTGATATCCATGGACTTCATCAAACAGCTGCCTCGGTCCACCGGCTACACCACAATACTGGTAGTAGTTGACCGACTAACAAAACAAGCGATATTTATTCCAACGCACAACACGGTCACCTCGGCCGACCTCGCGAAACTCTTCGTCCTACATGTCTTCTCAAAACACAGCGTACCCTCGCATGTAACCTCGGACAGAGGTTCAGAGTTTGTCTCCCACTTCTTTAAATCATTGGGTAAAGCCTTAGACATGACGCTTCACCTCACCTCGGGTTATCACCCCGAGGGAGATGGCCAGACCGAACGTACTAACCAGACGTTAGAACAATATCTCCAAGTGTATAGTAACTACCAACAGAACAGTTGGGCAGACCTACTTCCACTCGCTGAATTTGCCTACAACAACGCCCCAAGCACCACAATGGGTGTATCACCATTCTTTGCAAACAAAGGATACCACCCGAACATTTCGGTACACCCTGACCGAGACCTCACCTCCTCTCGGGCCCGAGACTTCGCGATCAACCTAGACCGGCTACACCAGGTACTAAGGGAGCAAATCAAACTGGCTCAATCCTGCTACCAGGTCTCGGCCAACGCCCGAAGACACCTGGCCCCCAAGCTCCCGATCGCTTCTCATGCCTTTGTCAAAGCGCAATTCTTCCGCACCACCCGACCCTCGAAGAAACTAGCTGAAAAGTACCTCGGCCCCTTTGAAGTCCTCGGTTGACCCGGCTCACACTCGTATACCCTACAGCTCCCGGACAGCATGTGCGCAGTTCATCCCATCTTCCACGTCTCAATGCTCGAACCTTCGGTCCCGAACACTTTTCCCAACCGAACCGAACCTCCGCCACCGCCCATCGAAATTGACAGCGAAGCTGAATATGAGGTATCTGAGATCCTCGACTCCAAACTGGACAAGCGTTGAAGACCCTGCAACCTCCTCTACCTAGTCCGATGGGCCGGTTACGAAGGTACCGACGAAGAGACATCGTGGATCCTCGCGACCAAACTCGGACATGCGTCCGAAATCGTGACCGAGTTCCACTCCGCCTACCCTGCCAAACCCAGGCCTTGGAACCCGTAACCCAAACCCTCATTTTTTCTTTCTCTCCCTTAGACATAATCAAAAAAAAAAAAAAAAAAAAAAACAATAATCTTTATTCCTTTATCATAACAATAACTATACCACCGAACTCCCGAACTCCCAAGCCCAAACTTCATACTCCCTATCTTCCTTAAATCTTTCTTTTTTCTTTAGTCCCTCTTACCGAACCCGAGACCGAACCTGTCAGAATCCAAATAATAGCAATGAATGTTGTGGATGGATGTTGTGTTAGTACGAGTATTCGG
>QMFG01011266.1:0-11364 GCA_003314545.1 Ramaria sp. MG151 | reverse complement strand
CTCCAGGAGGTCCAAATGTATGCGACAGATGATGATAACGGACAGGCTATATGCAGTGTCAGTCAATTGACCCAAATGTTTGTGATGTATGGCTCTGACCTGTTATGTATAGGGGTAAGGACCCCAGAAATGTTAGGCTATCGGAAATAAAGTGAGCTGAATTTTCACGAAGTGGCGAACAGAACATTTACTCGTAAGACCTAATAATCGTTTCATCAGCAAATCCTACAAAGAAATGAATTACTAATACCTTGGTTAAGATGATGTTTGTTAGTGTTATTGTAAGAACAAAACTGACCGAGTGTCAGACACTGCGTTGAACAACAATCGTGAAGCATATACCCATATCGCATAACACCTGGATTATTATTAGCCACTGTAAGCGATAAGAATGGTATTGCTTACTTTGTTCAACCAGAACTCGAGTTAAAGAGTTTGGCTGGAACTCTCTTAACTGCCTCAGGTTTCCCAGGGTATTAGAAAGTAGCGCTGCAACGACTACCGTGTCGAAAATGATTAATAATAGATTATTAATGAACTCCGCTTGAAATCACGTGAGTAGTCTATTTATAGTGAAACAGGAGACGTCTCACCCTGCAAACAACGTCATTAAACACGTCATTAAAAAACAGTCATCATCACTCACAATAGAATGTTGTTCACCACCGCATCACTTGGGGCGCAACCATTATTGACCGCATCATACTGTTATAGAAATTACGGCAAGGCAAGCGAGAACAAGCAGTGACATACCACATAGCACGTGACAATTCCAATAAAGAGAAAACCAAGCACCAGGCTGACCGTTTTCTTGTTGGAGGAGACAGCATAGACGCGGGCCATTAGCAGCCCTGGAATGGTAAACACATGAGCATATCATTCAGCTATTGGAGAAGTCGTCACCTTGTATTCCCAAGAGTGGGAAAATGCTGATGGTATCAGAAAAGCGCACCCAGTCATTACATGCACTGTTTTGACGTTAGACTCTGGGTCAAGCAACACGAAACACTTACTAGACATCAATATGAGTACTGTTCATTCTGTAGACTATCTACTCACCATGAGAGTTGAAAACTGTATCAAGAGATTTAACAGGTTGAATATGGCCGGGTATCGTGCGAAGATATATAATGGAGTTCCTAGTTTGATCCTTCTATGCCAGATATGTGTGACCTCAAATGGAAACATTAGAAGCATGTCATAGACAAGCAGTGCTATTCGAAGCAGTGAGATGAAAGGTTCTACGTAAAATTACTCCTCGCCTCACCGAGCGCAGCAGTATAGACATATTGATAAGCCACACTGTCCATCTTGTAAGATTGGGTGACGATGAACAGAGCTGGTTACTCACGAATCTGATGCCAGCTGGACAATGGTTTCAATGCTCTGTTGAGAAGACATCTGTTAGTCGAGTACGAAGTAGAGAGTGCGTTGCAATGAGAGGATGATAGATACGAACGGACAGAACCTGCAAGTCTTATAGCGTTCGGCGAACGATAAAGATAGTATCGCTCTCACACTGCAACCAAATGACCTAAGGCAACAGGTCCGCATGGTGAATATCATCAGTGGCACTTCCTTCTTCCCATAGCAAATATGGGCGGTGCTAAACATTGATTGCCAGTGATGATAGAACAATGCTAGGCATCACCTTGTTCGAGAACAAACACCTCTAGCAATTTGGGAAGATGGATGAGGAGGTGAAGGTTTTTCAAGAATAATAATGGGGCCTTGTCTTGTGCTTGCCTGTCGCCTGGAATAACAGCCTCACCTTCAATAGGAATAGAGAGACAGTGGTGAGGGGAAAGGGCAAATGGGCGGCAAGTGCTGAGACCTCGGCTCAGCTCACGCCTTGCTTGCAGTGCATCATTTTGGCAACGATCAACAATAGGACTAAATGAGTAATCCTGCCAATCATATTAGGCTTCGAGAACACCCGACCTGCTTTGCAGGTTCACATCTTATAGACGCAATTATTGTGGATGTTACGACTCATTGGGAGACGTGAACACAGAGGACATCTCGCTGAATGAGACATGTTCTGTTGACACAAAAATAGCACGAAATGATCAAATCCGTGCTAATTGGGACAGCCTTGTTGGGGTCCGGACAGCCAAGGTGAGATGAACTCGGAGAGCGCGCTGGGCGGTTGTTCGAGTTGTGTGATGTCTGTCACATGTTCGCTTGATGGAAATGTGTGGTGCATGGCTCGAACGATGAAAGCAATTCAAATATGGATTGCGAATGGGGTGAACGCTGGACTTGGATAATCGGCGGAGTTGGCCACGGTGTCCGTTGCTTTTTGGTCTGATCGAGCCATGTGTAGCTGGGCTACAGGTACACGTTGATTGAGTTCGCAACGGTGTCCGTTGCTTTGTGGTCTGATTGGGACAAGTGTGGCTAGGCTACAGGCTACAGGTAAGATGGGGCGCGTGGCGAATTTGTAGGGTTGGCAATGTTCCATGATGTCTCTGTATTGTCTCCAACTGATGGACACCGCGATGCGTAGTGCCTGCTTCTAACAATGACATGGCTCTGACCTGTCACCTAAGTACAAGGCAATGTGCACATTGAACAGGTCCCGTTTCATTCTTGCATCGCCTTTCGATCACGGGGTGCTTCGGATTCGGAACATAATGAATGTAGAATCAACGCTCAATTCGCTAGAATACAGATACGTTGATTCAGTAATGAAGCTTGAGGGAAAGTCCTAACCTTGAAATGAATCCATAATAAACCATTAGTCTTACCGCTGAATAGCCTCCATCAACACATATGACCGACGCTATGGTGAGACCCTGAAGGGCGTCTTAACACGTGGGAAAAGATCGATTAATCGGTATACGCTCCTCGTGTATTCAAATATGCCTCCATACATACGATGGCCAACCATTCGTTCACTCTGCCAATTCAGAAAATTGAAAGCTGAACACGCCAAGTTTGTGATACATAGACAAACATTGTCACAGGTCGGATGTAGCTCCGTGTCAAGATACGCGAAGCAGCCTTGTCTCGGTTTTCACGTGGTTGAACAAGGTTCTATAGACGCCGCCTGAAGCTCTTGTTGGAATCTGGGCTGCGGAAGGCGCGTCAGAGATAGAAAAAAATTACTGCATATTTAGTAATAAAAAGAGGTTGTTAGTCTTGCCTTACGCCCAATCTGCGTCGTAAACTTCAATCACGCTGTGTCCAAAGGCAGCTTGTCGACTTGGCTGGATTTCTCACTGCTGTCTTGTCTTTCGCTGGTCGCCCCTCCACCGTGTCCGCAAACAGACCGACATTTTCTTGCTGATCATACTAATATACAATACCTTTTCTTCTATTTCCGACGTGGTCTGCGATGACGCGACTTCCGATGCAGCGCTTCTGGCGGCGTCTATAGAACCCCAGGGTCCAGCCGACGCTGCTTCGCGTATTTTGACAATGTTTGTCCATGTATCACACAGCATCTCATCACAGGTCACGTCGGTCTTATGTGTTCGAGGCTATTCAGAAGCATGACGAGTGGTTCAGAATAAGGTCGGGTCTTTTCCCTCAAGATCGATGATTGAATCAACGGCATCTATATTTTAGAGAATTGAATTAGTCGTTGATTCACCAGTTGTTATGTTCTGAATCCGAAGCACCTCGTCATCGAAACGCCGTGCAAGAATGAAACGGGACTTATTCAATGTGCACAATCGCTGCGCCAGGTCGGAGCTGTGTCATTGTCAGAAGCAGCACTACGCATCACGGCGCCCATCAGCTGAAGACAATTCAGCGGACATCGCCGACTTTGCTAACCCTACAAATGCATCTGTACCTGTGGCGCAGCTACATGTGTCCCAATCAGACCACAAACCAACGGACGCTGTGGACAACTCAACCAACCCTCCAAATCCAGAGTGCGTTCCTTCTCGCTGTAACCCAGCTACAAGCGTTTCAATCAGGCCACAAACCAACGGACACTGTGGCCAGAGTCGCACTCCACATGTAAATTGTTGTTATTCGAGCCATGCACTACATACTTCCTGTCAAGCGATAATGCGACAGATATCACACACCTCTAACAACCTCCAAGCCCGCGCTCCGGGCCCATCTCACCTTAGGCTGTCCAGATCCGATCACGGTAGGTTGTCCCAATTAGCACGAATTTGATCATTTCCATGTCCATTTCTCCAGATGAGCCGCAACATCTACAATAATTGCACCTGTAAGATCCGAACCTAAAAGCAAGGTTCTCGCGGGCTAATATGGTCGGCAGCATTACTCGTTTAGTCTTAATATCCATCGTCGCCAAAATCATACGCTGCAAGTAAGGCACGGGATGAGCCGAGGTCGCAGCAGTTGCCGCCCATTTCCGCTTTCCCCTCACCTCTCCGTATCTCTATCCCTATTGAAAGTGAAACTTTTTTTCCCGGTGAAGAGCAAGCACAAGACAAGGTCCCATTATTATGTCGCAAAACCTTCACCCCCTCATCTATCTTCCCAAATTAGAAGTGTTTGTTCTGGGACTGTTATGTTATTATTATCTACCTACCTTGCGAACCTTGGATTACATAATCCATCTGATGGATCAGTAATGCTGCTTGAATAAAAACAGAAAATAACCATAAAAATATTGCTGATCTCAATTCAAGGCTTTTAGCCTTAGAATACATTTTGTTTACTCTTTTAGAACCAACCGGTGAAGCATCCCCAAGCCCATGTGAGCACGAACACACACATATATGCGTTCGGACACGAACAGGCTCAAACAGCCACCGATTGGGCTCCACATGTTTCTGAAACACTTCCAAACACAAATAAAACAATCTATTTACCATTTCAATCCACCCCTATCATCACTGATCCCCAAACAAAGCCAAACACTTCTATTTCATTTACACAAGTGCCCAGAGCTTTGAAATTCAGTTTCAAAAGTTTTCCCTATCTTTTTCCTTGTTCTTTTGATTGAATAAAATTGTTGCATACATTATTTGTAGTTCCCATAGCACACAGATCGGTTTCAGGTGCTTTAGATAGCTATTAGTTACATATTTGTGCATTTCAACCCTCATGTAGGTTGCAACCCCAGAACCGCTCCATCACCCTGTTATTTCTCTTTGATTTACAAAGGACACACTAGCTAGCTTTTCCCTTAAATACACTTGTATTTCTTGGTACAATCCAAGGCAGTAAAATCTCCACAAGTCTCCCATATTCTGAATCTCTAACTTTATATCTCTGGAACTGTTCTACTGTTAGCAACTCGTCACTGGCCGTTTGCTCTCATTTCAAGTGATCTATACAACCAAACAATTATCTCAAACTTGTTAAGTTTGAGCTTTATCTCTGTTACAAGTCTTGCGTCAGTGTATGCGAACTTTTAGCGCTGACACTTTGCTCCCACATCAGCGCATCCCCCACATTTCAATAGAACTCCACTTAGATTATTGAACAAGCACTTAAAGCTCACGTTGAACAACATCAAATAAAATTCAAATAAAATTCAAACAAAATACAAAATAAATATAACAAATATTTCCATTCACTTTCTTATTATGTTAGACTTTATCCAGTAGGATAGTTAGATACTAGAGGAGTTCTGTCTTAAAATAATATCTTATTCTTTTGTTGTCCTTCTATCTAGTGCTTTTATACTCTAGAGAAAGGCGATGATTAGCTATTTGTAATCTACTGGACTATTTGCGATGCTGGTAGTATATTTTAGTTACTTCCATTCAATATCCGATCCTTCCTATCCTTCCTATCCGATCGGTCTTTGGTACAGCTTATTAATATTACTAATTATTTATTTATTTTAATAGGGACGAGGTTCTGCCTCGCTTTGTCCTATCATCTCTGGCAATCGATGTTCAGCATCTCCCATATTCACTATGGCAAGAAGGCTCACCATGCGGACTCGTTGGGACCAAGTCATTTGGCTGCAGCGTGGGAACGAAACTATCTTCGTCGTTCGCCGTCCAAAGCACCCTACAAGACTTGAACATACCGTTTATTCGCATCTATCATCCTCTCATTCCAACGCACTCTCTACTTCGTACTCTACCACCGGATGTCTTCTCAAATGAGCATTCAAACCTTTGTCCAGCAGGCATCAGACCTGTGAGTAACCAGATCTCTTCAACGTCACCCAATGTTACAATTTTGACAGTATGGCTCAAGAATATGTTTCTCCTGCTGCGATCGGTGAGGCGAGAAGTAATTTTGCATAGAGCCTTTCTCATGGATGAATTTGGAGATCGGAGCGTCACCGAGACTCTCGACACTGTGGTCTCCTCGTCGGATGACATTGAGCTCCTGGAGCGACAATCGTCTAACACCGACCGCATCCACCTGGATGAATTTCCATGGTCAGGACGAAGTTTGGGAGACGTGGAGAGTAGACCTGCTGGGGATGAG
Source organism: Ramaria sp. MG151 (assembly GCA_003314545.1). Taxonomy (NCBI): domain Eukaryota; kingdom Fungi; phylum Basidiomycota; class Agaricomycetes; order Gomphales; family Gomphaceae; genus Ramaria; species Ramaria sp. MG151. Next base: position 4,980 of record QMFG01011266.1, on the reverse strand, counting down.
TTGCAGAATCCGAGTAGGGATAGTTCTCATTCTGATTTTGAACGAAGCAGCTCATATTGAACCCAGGGCCGGTTGAAGAAGCTTGAATAATTTTGAAAGTTAGATTTGGGTTGTCACTCCCTCGTTTGTTATAGATGCAGACTCTTATTATTTGATGTAGAATCGGGGCTTAATCTGTATATACTTGTAGCTTTTCGAACAATAGTCAGATGGCGAGGAACTACAGTGAAGGTGGAGTCCGACCTATCGTCTATATTCCCTTCGACCTTCCGACCCGAACAATGCAGGCCTAGCAATGGCAAAGTGTCTCGTCCGTCCGTTTTACCGTAAACCTGAGTGATCATCCTGACCAACTTACGAAGAGTAGCATCAGTTCACAGTATTTAATCACAGCAAAGTTGTAGTCCTATCTGTCGTCCAAATTCTCTTCAGCCGTCCATCCGACTTGTGCAGGTCTAGCAATGGCAAAGTATCCTGTCTCTCCATTTTCCCGTAATTCTGGATGATCATCCTGACGAACCTACCAGGGGTAGAATCAGTTCACAGTTAGTAGATGGCAATACTTCTTGGAATGAGTAGCTCTGCATTGCACTTCTATCCCCACGATAGCCTCAAGACGATCCGTATTGTGGATATGTAAACATCCGAGAGCGAGACAGAATAAGATGAATCACGACTTGCGTCAAGGAGACATCCTGCGTAACATCCGCAACAGGAAGAGTCTAATATACAATAGCAGCCACACAAGTAATGCATAGTAAAACTGAATACCAGTTACCATAAGTGATAGAGGAGTACACCGGCAGCTTCCTTGGAACAGGTCGAGAGATATCAAATGCTATTCAAGTTGCGAATCTTTTTTCTGCCAGTGCGGTGACTCTTGATCAAGACAAATCAAACGCTGAGGCAATATCATAGAGAGTGAGAGAGAGCAATGGGTCTGAAACGCAGCGTCAAAGATGCTGTTATTATTATCTATCTACCTTGCGAACCTCAGATTACATAAACCATCTGATGAATCAGTAAAGCCACTTGAATAAAAACAGAAAATAACCATAAAAATATTACTGATCTCAATTCAAGGCTTTTAGCCTTAGAATACATTTTGTTTACTCTTTTAGAACCAACCGGTAAAGCATCCCCAAGCCCACGCAAGCATGAACACATGCATATATGCATTTGGACATGAACAGGCTCAAACAGCCACCGATTGGGCTCCACACGTTTCTAAAACACTTCCAAACACAAATAAAGCAATCTATTTACCATTTCAATCCACCCCTATCATCACCAATCCCCGAATGAAGCTGAACACTTCCATTTCATTTAAGCAAGTGCCCAGAGCTTTGAAATGAAGTTTCAGAAGTTTCCGATCAATTTTCTTGTTCTTTTCTACTGAATAAAATTGTTGCATATATGATTTGTAGTTCCCATAGCACACAGATTGGTTTCAAGTGCTTTAGATAGCTATTAGTTACGTTTTTGTGCATTTCAACCCTCATGTAGATTGGAACCCCAGAACCACTCCATCACCCTGTTATTTCTCTTTGATTCACAAAGGACACACACTAGCTAGCTCTTCCCTTAAATACACTTGTATTTCTCAGTATAATCTAAGGCAGTAAAATCTCCACAAGTCTCTCATATTCTCAATCTCTTGCTTTATATCTCTGGAACCGTCTCACTGTTAGCAAATTGTCACCAGCCGTTTGCTCTCATTTCAAGTGATCTACACAACCCAACAATTATCTCAAACTTGTCAAGTTTGAGCTTTATCTCTGTTACAAGTCTCACGTCTGTGTACGCAAACTTTTAGCGCTGACACTTTGCTCCCACATCAGTGCATCCCCTGCATCTCAATAGAACTCCACTTAGATTATCAAACAAGTGCTTAAAACCCGTGTTGAAGAATGTTCAATAAAATTCAAATAAAGCTCAAACAAAATACAAAATAAATACAATAAATATTCCCATTTCTTTTCTTATTAGATGCCACAGTGTGCCAAGTGATGAGCTGGTGAAGGCGCACACTGCCACAGACTCAATAAGGTCAAATTTCACAATGCATGTACATATTGGAACTCAGCAATCTCAAAATGGATGTCCAAGATACCACGTGCATGGCAAGTGGTGGAATGTATGCTGCTGCCACCCATACACATAACATTTCAATAGAAACGAAGCAAGGTGTCAATGTTATTATTATTTATCTTGTGAGCATCAGATTACATAATGACTCTGATGGATGAGCAGAGCTACCTAGCAGAGAATAGAAAAGAAAAATAACTACAAAAATGACATCCAGCTCAATTCAAGGCTTTCAGCCTTAGAACACTTTTGTTTACATTTTTAGATTCAACCGGCCAAGCAACCCTGAGTGCAATGAAGCACAAACAAACATATGCACATGTTTGGACATGAATGGGCTAATATAGCCATCAATTGGGAACCACACGACTCCAAAATGCTACTGAAAATCAATATAGCAATTGAAAAACCATTTCCATACAACCCTATTGTTGCTGATCCATGACCGAAGCCAAAACACTTCCATTTCATTTAGGACAAGTGCCTGGAGCTTCGGATGGAGTTTCAGAATTTTTCTCTTTGTTTCTCTTGTTCTTTTAACTCAAAACAAATTGTAGTTTGCATGATTTGTAGTTCTGAAAACACACAGATTGGTTTCAGAGGCTTTAAACAGTAATTAGTTCCACATCCGTGCATTTCTCCCCTCATGTAGATTCACACCCCAGAACCGCTCCATCACCCTCATATTTTTCACTCATCCACAAGAGACTCACCCTAGCTACTGTTTTGCATAAATATGTTATTATTTGTTATCTACCCTGCAAACATCAGATTACATAATCTGTCTGATGGATCAGCAGAGCTGTCTGAATAAAATGGAAAATAACCACAAAAACATGACTAATTTCAATTCAAGGCTTCTAGCCTTAGAATACCTTTTATTTACATTTCTAGAATCAACTGGTGAAGCAAGCCTGAACCCATGCGAGTTGAACAAATGCATATATGCATTCAGGCATGAACGGGCTCACATAGCCAGTGATCAGCATCCATGTGACTCCAAAACACTTCCAAAAGTTAATCTAACAATTGATTAACTATTTCCATTTGCCCCTTAATAAGAAAAGAAAATGTAATATTTATTGAATTGATTTTGTATTTGTTTGGGCTCTTATTTGATTTTATTGAAAGTTGTTCAAAGTGAGCTTTAGGCACTTGTTTGACAATCTAAGCAGAGTTCTATTGAGATGCGGGGGATGCACTCATGTGGGAGCAAAGTGTCAGTGCTAAAGGTTTGCGTACACTGACGCGACACTTGTAACAGAGATAAAGCTCAAACTTAACAAGTTCAAGATAACTTTAATAAGATATGAAATGGAAATCTTTATTATATTTAATTTGTTTTATTTGCTTTGTTTTTGATCTTTTCTTCAAGTTCATTGAAGGCGGTCTTTAAGCGCCTAAAAGATGATCTAAGTGAGATATGAATTCTAGTGCGGGGGATGTGCTGATGCGGAATCAAAATATCAGTGCTTAAAGTTCGTATACAGAGACGCGGACTTGTAGATAGGTAGATAGTGAGAACTTAACGGTTTTGGGATAAGCACTGAGTCGAATAGAGTCCTTGAAATGATGACGAACGGCCAGTGACGATTCGTTAACAAAGCAAGGGTTGCAAAGATATCAAGCAAAGATGTGGAGATTGTAACAGAGATGTGGAGGTTATACTGCCTTAGATTCTGGGGAAATTTACAAGCGTACATATAGTGAGAGCTAGCTATTGATTGTCCTCTGTGTTTCCAAGAAGAATATTGGGGCGATGGAGTGATTCTGGGGTTGGAGTCTACATGAGGGAAAGAATGCACAAAAATGTACAAAAAACATGTTTAAAACTTCTGAAACAGATCATGGTGTGGTGGGAAATGTAGATCGTGTGTTTTACTACTATACTGAGCCAAGAGAACAAGAAAAATCAATGAGAAAAATTCTGAAACTCCATTTTGAAGCTCCGGGCACTTGTTTAAATGAAATTGAAGCGATCGGCTTCGTTCGTGGATCAGCGAGGATAGGGGTGATCAGGAATAGAAGTTGAAGTGTCATAAGGGTGAATGGAAGTGTTTCAGAGCCACAAGGGGCTCGATCAGTGGCTATTGGAGCCCGTTCGTGTCTGAAGCACATATATGCGCACGTTCGTCCCTGCATTGCCTCGGGGATCGTTCGCCGAATGATCCTAAAGATGTAAACAGAACATATTCTAAGACCCAAGGCCTTGAATTCTCATTAGTAGTGTTTTTATATTGTTTTTGTTGTTTTATTCTGCAGGGCGCTACTGATGCATCAGTAGATTATGTAATATAACCTTCGTGCGGTAGATAGATAAATAATAACAAACTTTTGAGTAGTATAGATTACTTGAATTGAGAGCAAATGGCCGGTGATGATTTGCTAACAAAGAAATGGCTGTAGAGATATCAAGCAAGAGATTTGAAATATGGGAGACTTGTGGAGTTTTTACTGCCTTGGATTGTACCAAGAAATACAAGTGTATTTAAGGGAAAAGCTAGCTAGTGAGTGTCCTTTGTGAGTCAAGCAGAAATAACGAGGTGATGGAGTGGTTCTGGGGTTGCAATCTACATGAGGGATAAAATGCACAGATATGTAACTGAAAGCTATCTAAAGCACTTGAAACCGATCTGTGTGCTATGGGAACTACAGATCATGCATACTACAATTATATTCAATCAAAACAACAAAGAAAAAGAGAGAGAAAACTTCTGAAACTTCATTTCAAAGCTCCGGGTGCTTGTCTAAATGAAGTGGAAGTGATCAGCTTCATTTGGGGATCGGTAACAATAGGGGTGGCTTGAAATGGTGAATGGATTGTGTAAGGGCAACCCTCCTAGCGCTCTCAGATACTAGCAGAGGGGAGATCCAAAGATATATATAAGCAGA
>QMFG01011205.1:0-10093 GCA_003314545.1 Ramaria sp. MG151 | reverse complement strand
GATTGAAACCTTTATAGTCATCCTACTGGCTGGGGTACGTGCGCTGTATTTATGCGTAAAATGTTGTGATGTCATTTTGTTTACAGAACTATGTTGTTTATATGGTAACGAGAAAATTATTACCGTTTCTAGCTAGTTGGCAATATCACCTCTTCAATCATCGATACTCCTCCGTGACGGTGAAGCTGAGATGCTTTGTACAATGCATTCTGTTCAGCTATGGGAGTACATGGTGTTGCCAATCTAGCAGGACGCACCGTTATATCTAATCCCGTCGCGTTTGGCCAGGTTCTGATCCCAGTTATGGTCGCTGAAACCATTTTGTGTGGTTTACAAAACACAAATGTGTCTCCAATATTGAGACTACTTGTTAAAGACAGGTCAGCGTCCACGTCGTTCCTGTTCAGAAGCTCTAATATTCGACAGCGTTCTTCATTTTTTCAGAAATATGGCAGACCAGATGACAGACGTGTTCTATTGTCTGCCTCAACAGTATTTGCCTCTCTTGAATTTTCGCTCCTCGTACGTTTGTGGAAATTGTGCTTGGGTGCGTCAAACCTGGAACTGAGAGCAGTGGATCCCAATACTTTTCTCAAGATGGCCGGCTATATGCGGTATATTGCGCTACGTGCTGCCGTGTTCTTCTCAGCACGTTCGAAGAAACCTACAAAAACAAACTTGAAGTTTAGAAAGCGGAGCGGGCACTAGAATGCACCAGATTACAGCCCACGTTCGATGCATGCACGTGTTGCCGCGGTAGCCAAAACATTTTAAGCACCCGCAGGTCACATTCCCAAAGTTAGGTACGTCGGCCAGCGACTGATGACATCGATATATGTAGTAAACTAAGATGCTTGCAAGTGATGCCAGGATTCGGAAACCAAGGTTTTTTTTACAAGCAACTGCCTGTGTATGACATTATTGAATACGAAAGTTTTACGTCAAGGAAACCGTGTGGCCTGGAGTCCTCATGCTTGCCCCACAATTTCGTTACCATCTCTACATTGTATCTCTGAGTGTCCGAGTGAATTATTGGAAGGGACGCTGAATTTTCGTCTAGCAATAATGGCGTAATGGTACGTGCTATGTCGTTTGGTGAGTTTGTAGTGTAACCGTGGATCAACTCTACACTTACACTTTTGGGCGTTGACTGCGGGAGGTGCAAAATATGGAAGCTGACACTGCTACTTGCGAAAAGTCACGTCATCGATTTTCGATAAGTCCATTCCCGTCACTCTGAACTCGTTGGAATTCTTCGATGAATCCACTTCTCGACGCCGAAGCGGAGTGATTCCTTCTGGCATGGCGACTGTAGCAGGTGGACATCAATAACAGCTTTTAAGGAAAAGAAAGAGAGTTCCTGGGCCACTTCTCGGGCTTGTCATCGATTCATGGGAGCCCCAAAAATATTAGTGACTCCACTGTGCGTACCAGTTGTCGCTACAAGGTTAGAGTCCGCACCCTCGGCTGCAGGCTATATATTCTAATTGCGTGGAGAGAAGCCCATATTCAAATCACAAGCAAGACAAAGTATATGTGCTTCCTCCGAGTTACATCGCACCGTTTTCCGAGATGCACATAATGATCCCCGAACCCGTCCGCCGTTCAAATAAGGTAAAGACTGTTGGCTGAGAATTTCTCGTTTGAAGTTGCTTCAGCTACTGATCGCCGCAGGATTGAGAAGATCGGACGTACCGAAATATGGAAGACAACCTTTATAGTCGAAATGACATGCCGTAACGTTAGAAAAAATTGAGACATTATGTACGATATTCCATTAGCCAGCCAGCGCCGAACATATGATCACTGGACGTCGGAGTTTTGTCTGGGGGTTTGCGTTCTGTACCTCTTAGTATAGCGCAACTTGGCATTGCGCAATCCAGCCATTACTTTCATAAATGACGGGGCTTCCATAGACTGGTAAATTGCTATGCCGACTCTGTGTATCACCACACGAGGTTTAGTAGCGGCCGTGACCTGCGAGAGGCAGGTCGGTCTACGGCTTCTTAGTTTTAAGCTTTAGGAACAGGCTGGAATGGGTCTGCGTAAACTGATGAGCTGGCGCTGCTTAGATCACATGAATGACCCGTGACTGAACATATGACCAAGTGAATAGAGCGCGTTCGAGTAAAATCTAGGGATGTGTGACCCGTGGTTAATTGGCCTGAATTTAATTACATAATATTAGCGTAGGTTATATCATATATAACCGTTCATTCCGTTTCCTGCTTGCTCGTACCGTCCCTCGTCATTAACCTTCCGCTCCATTCCCCTATAACTACCATGTCCTTTGAAAAGTCTTTTGAAAACGGCGACACTCTCATGCCTGCCCTCCTAACTCCTAGCGTTCCACCGTCCAGAGTAGACACGCCTGGCAGCGACGCCTCCGTTCATCGCGTCAAGAACGTTCCAGGATACACAACTCCTGTATTCGCCGGCAAGCAAGCGCAGCGCGCCAAGGTGCATGAAACCGTCTTAGCAAAAGGCTTTATCCCTCGTGAGCTCGTCAAGAACGAAGTCATCTGGTTCTACGACAATCTGGGAATCGAAGACACGTATTTTCGCAACGAGTCCGTCGAGGTCATCTCTGACCACATAATCGCCTTGTTCGGTGCAAAGGTATGTCCGTGAATTGCGGTGCAAGCGTCAAGTCTGATGGGAATCAGGTCCTGGCTTACACCAAACATGACCCGTCCAAGCTCGTGATCCAGCTCGAAAAGATTACAAAGCCCGGCGATGAGAGCGGTCATCCAGAGGGTGCATTCTTTATTCATACGAGCACCCCGGGCGTTAGTGCCACAGAGGGACCGGGCGCCACCTGCGAAAGACAGTAAGCGCCCAATGAAAACCACATGCCAATCATCCAATCTTCGTGCTAAACCTTGGCTATGCAGAATCGACCAGCTGTACCTTGACAACTCTTTCCCATCCCAGGCATACCGCCTCGAAACCTACCGGTCCACAGGAGCAATATCCGCTCGCAGCACTCAACAGCTAAGGTGTTATTTTGTCTCACGATGTGTTTTCCCCGCAGAGACGCCCAAATCAACAAGAACCGATGGACGCACCGATATACGTGCTGTATCCGATGTCAACTTTCTAGAAAAGGCCAGCGAGAACACGCTTGACATATACCAGGAAATCATGTGGAATGTTGAGACGAGGCATGGCCCCGTAATTGAGCTGTTCGAGGTAGAGGGCACGCGCGAACGCAGGATTGTGATTGGATACAAGGTTGGATCAGGTAGTATAGAGTGACTCGCCATTTTTAACGTTATTTATAGATGGGCGGGACCACTCACTTCTTCAGGTGTGTTACAGGACGCGGCATATTCGTCAGCTGACCACTCCCTAGTGCACTTTCTGACCTATATCACTACTACCATCTCTACTCTGCCCGCAAATACGTCGGTGAGTACTGCGTGCCTACCCCGATCGCCTCGCTCACACAATCACACTTAGAACAATTTTCCAACGGAATCACCATCATATGCACGTTTCATCTTCCTACCTCTTACTCAAGCTTACCTATCACTTGCAGCACTTTACCTTAATCCGCTTCCCAACTCGACAGCCCCACCGATCGAGAACTCTATATTCCAAGTCGTCAAAGAAGCTTCGCTCCTTTTTTGCCTACCAGACAACATCTTCTTCCGCACGGGTCCCGCCGAATCCGGCGCATTCGAAACGGGTCATGCCGTCCAAGAGGCCACTTACGCTTGTACGTACCCTGCCTGTTCCTCTTGAGTGTCTCCCTTATTTCGTACGCATATAGACTGTGGTTGGATCTTCGCCCAACACTTTTGTAACCGTCTTGGCGCAGCATACATTGGTCTCAAGAATGTTCTTGATGAGACCAATCCGGATCATGCCGAAGTGCTCAATAATATTAAACGCCGCTTCCGCGAGGAGACATTCACGCGTGAAGGCATTGCGGACGTTATTCGATCACATCCAGAATTGGTATGTGTTCGTTGCGTCGGATCGCAGCGGTTGATCAGCACTGATTGAGACCTTTATGGTCAGATCCGCATGCTCTATGTGAACTTTGCAATGATTCATTATCCCTCAGCAAACGAAGCCAATACCCTCATGTGCTTGTCCACTTCGTTTCTTACCCTTAGCACGGTACTCACGTATAATGTAATTTGCAGGCCTACCTTATCGTACCAGCGCTTGCGCAATGAGCAACCTCTGTCAGACGAGGAACTCTACACCAAGATTAGACGCACCGTTCCCAACAAGCACGACTCGCAGGTTTTGGAGAGCTTCCTGGTCTTTAATAAGTGATTAGTCCAAACAATTCATTCTATCATAGAAGCGTCCACGGCTCGTTTCAGAAGATTACTTACAAACAATATGTCGTAGACACGTCTTGAAGACCAATTTCTACCAGCCAACCAAGGTTGCGCTGTCCTTCCGGTTGGCACCCGACTTCTTGCCAGATGTTGAATACCCGAAGAAACCTTTCGGAATATTCTTCGTGATTGGTGCGTCGCCTAGTGAAGGTTCCCAGTGTTGGATTTTGATATATTTACTCATCCAGGATCGGAATTCCGAGGATTCCATATCCGCTTTAAAGATGTTGCACGGGGCGGAATACGTATTATTAGTTCCAAGGGAAAAGAGCGAGTATAGTCATGAACTATCTCGAACTCGGTTCTCATATAACCCTGTTATGTCAGGACTTACTCGATTAATCAGCGTATGTTGTGAGTGTCGTCCCCATTATGCTTTGCATAGGATCGACTGGCAACGTGGTCAGGTTTGACGAAAATTATGCTTTGGCTTCAACACAATCATTGAAGAATAAGGATATCCCAGAAGGTGAGCGATTCGCGATGTCCTAACTAACTCTGTTGATCAAAATCCTATATAGGTGGTTCGAAAGGCACCATCTTACCTTCGTGCGTTTTGACCCTTGTCCATGTTATATCTCGTATTGAGTCCAGCCGTTAGTCTCGGCGCGGGCCCTAGATTATGTTTCGAAAAATATGTAGACGTGGGTATGATTGAGTATGTTTTCATTCTACTAATCACGAAGATGACATCAGGCTATGATCGACTTGCTAATACCGGGAACTACTCCGGGCATCAAAAATCCTATCGTTGACTTGTATGCCAAGCCTGAGCTCTTATTCTTTGGGCCGGATGGTTTGTTATCCCTTTATTACAAGTGATTGGACTGATTATTGGCGTATTCAGAAGGGACTGCTGATATGATGGACTGGGCTGCTTGTCAGTCGTTCTAGGGTTTCTTGTCTATGGTGGCCTTATGGCTAAAGTTATTTATACAGTGCATGCTCGTACACGCGGCGCAACCGCTTGGTGGAAAAGTTTCACTACCGGCAAGAGCGCATCGAAACTTGGTGGTGTCCCTCACGACGTGTACGGCATGACCTCTCTCTCTGTGCGTCAGTACGTTCTTGGTATCTACAAACATCTTGGGCTTCGTGAGAAGGATGTCACGAAACTCCAAACCGGCGGGCCCGACGGCGACCTTGGGTCGAGTAAGAAGATTCCAAGGCTCAACCTGATCATAATTACTGAATGAGACTGTCTCCAGATGAGATCTTGCTTAGCTCGGATAAGACGATCGCCATCATTGACGGCAGCGGCGTCCTCGCGGATCCAGTTGGTATCGACCGTGAAGAACTCGTTCGATTGGCCAAGCGTCGTGTGCCAGTCTCTCATTTTGACCTCACTAAGCTTAGCAAAAATGGTTACCTCGTGCGTATAGAGGATCAGGACATTAAGCTCCCTTGTATGTGCTAACCCCTCCGTGCCTGAGCTGTGAAATATTGATATTCCTTAAGCTGGCGAAGTCGTTGCTGATGGTACCGACTTCCGCAACTCTGCTCATTTGCGATTCAAAGCAGACCTATTCGTACCATGTGGAGGACGGTGTGTCTTGAATGCTCACATGTGTATGACTGACCTTTTCAATTTTTTTGCTTCTCTGGTCCTTATAGCCCTGAAGCAGTCAATATATCCAACGTTGGAGCTCTCGTTGACCACGAGGGCAAACCACATTTCAAGTACATCGTCGAAGGCGCCAATCTCTTCTTTACCCAACAAGCACGTTTGTTCCTCGAGAAGCGTAAAGTATTATTATACAAAGATTCTAGTGCTAACAAGGTGAGTGAGAGTCGTTTGAGAATTGATTGATGCTGATTGTTCTTGACAGGGTGGTGTGACCTGCTCCTCTCTGGATGTTTTGGCCGGTTTGAGCTTGGAGGATAAGGAGTTTTTCGACTTGATGACATTTCAGGACGGAAAACCGACTACTTTCTACAACAGCTATGTCACCGACATCCAGAAGAAAATCATCGAGAACGCTGCGGCGGAGTTCCAATGCATACAAAGAGAACATGCACGGTTGAAAGGTGCTAAGCCGAGAACAATAATTTCTGATGAGTTGTCGAGCATCATCAATGACCTACAAGATGAGCTCGAAGACTCGGACTTATTCGATGATGTGCCAAGCAGACGTGGTGTTTTGACTCGCGCAATTCCTGCAACACTACAAGATAAGGTGGGACTGGATGAACTGATGAACCGTCTACCGGAGCAGTACCAAAGAGCTTTATTCTCGAGTTGGATTGCATCGCATTACGTACGTGCTACCCGCTTTCGACCTTCTTCCTCCATTGAATACTTTTCTCTCCTATATCGCAGGTCTACAGATATGGCGTAGCAGCTTCGAGCGTAGACTTTTTCCATTTCATTCGCGATCTGACTGCCTAGATCTTTTGCTTTCTTGTTTTTGCTCAGGACTTGTTAGAAATTTACGTATCACAGATAATAAAATACAGCATTATGCAAAGAAAGCATTTATTACGTCAGAGTCACAATAAGCTTTCCCGCCGTTGTATTCGATTCCATATCTCGATGAGCATCTTGAATTTTATCCATCGGATAGACCTGGAGGCCGTGCTAATTAGAAGTTTTGCCCATACTTGAATGGGAATCTAACCTTGTGTATATATGTTCTCAACGGTCCTTCACCGCTCTCCCCTGTTAGCTTGTCGCCAACAATCAGTTTGAATCGAGTTATCAGATCCGCCTGGTATTGTAGGGTACGGGACCGCAGCGTACTTCCCTGAATGCGCAGACGCTTGTACAGTACAGGAAGCAAGCTGAAGGAGGACACTTCTGCACCTATATAACCAGAACATTCATCAACCTTAACGCATATTCCATAAGAAAAATGAAATAAAAACGGACCGCTCAAAAGGGCCAGCAATGTCATTCGACCATCGAATGCCAGAGCATTGATGTTTTTCACAAAATGACTCTGTCCTGGAAAGTCCACTATGACGTCAACACCCTTGCCGTTGGTAATCTTCTTAACCTCTGCTGAGAAGTCTTGCGTCTTATAGTTGACACCATGAGTAGGCCCATTTGGCATCTTTGATAACCAGTCAAGCTTGTTGGAGGTTGACGCAGTGGTGATGACGTATTTTCTGGGAGAATATGAGGAACGGAGGAACAATATAAGCTCAGAAGAGTGGGAGATTCACGCTTGCCAAGTACGCGCGAGCTGGTTTGCGGCCAAGCCAACACCACTCGCTCCAGTGTGTATTAAGACATTTTCTCCAGGTTTGAAGTCGGCCAAGGTGAGAGCTTGGAAGGCTAGAACAAATTGTCACTGGTGATATCAAGTACTACCGCGAAATAAGACTTACCAGTAAGCCAATTTTCTGGAATAGCAGCAGCATCTACCCATGATAAATGGGTTGGCTTTCGCCATATGGTTGTCTCTGGCGAGACGACAAATTCCGCATAGGCACCCTGGACCATGAACAAAGTATGTGAGGGTGACTCTCATACAGCAAGAAACAAGAAGCTTATGCACTCCGCCTACGAGACCCAAAACTTCGTCATTTGTCTTCCATTGTGTGACATCTTGTCCCACTTCCGCGATTATGCCTGAGAATTCGACACCGAGAATCTTGCTTGTACCAGGTGGCACCGGGTAATGGCCTTCGCGTTGTACGATATCCATGCGGTTTAAACCAAATGCTTTGACCTTGAAAATGTAATATGTTACAACATCAGCAATTTTACTCCAATACTTCGAGGTAGCAGATTCGTCAGACCTTGACTAGGACTTCCCCAGCAGAGGGTGTAGGCTTCGGTGTATGCCCAATGAAAAGGTCATCTATCCCGCCTGCTCCTCCTTTAACCAAAACTGCGCGCATTTGGGACATATCTTTAGAGGTTAGGTGTGGGTCAAAAGATGGTCAGATATATTAGCATTCTCGAGAACTGACGCAATGGCGGCGGGAATTTTCGGCTCGGCACAAGAGAGACATGTGATATCCAGTTGCTTTTTGGACCTAACTGGTAATTTATCTCCATTTAGCATTCCGAGCTAATCACCAGTAAATTACAGGTCCAGGTCCCAAGTTTCGCGTTACATGTTGATCTGACTTCCAGACTGTACCTTATGGTTAGACTTAGATCCGTAAGAAAGTGATAGAGTATAGTTAGCATCTGTATGCACCTACTGGAATTTGAATTATTACCAATTATTGAAGTTTCGGCATTTTTCAATTGCCTCTCACATCATACATGTGACCACAACCCACCAAAGGTCCGGATTCAAGTCAATCTGTGAACTCTTTCTGAAGTCTACTTTGATTATCAAGAAGTTTAACTGTGAGGTGGGTGCTCTTGTGGAATGGCCAAGCAGTATTTGATTACCATTGTTTGCAGTTTGTGTTGGTTAATATGGTGTAGTGTTGTGGACACTTTGACCATGTAGCCACATGTATCTATGTGGTGTGGCTTGTCTTTGCACTGTCTGTGTCCATGTCTGTGTCTGAGACTTTCTGAGTCTCCATTCTTTTCTTTATCACCCAACAGTTGTTGGATGTTATAGAAAGAGTGGAGACTCAGAAAGTCTCAAACACAGACACATACACGGACACAGACACTGACAGCAGATGTATAGCAAGAACAAGTCACGTAGATACAAGTGGAGCCTACATGATCAAAGCGTCCACAACAATGTACTACACAAACATAAACCAACACTCCCACCTGATGGGGCACAAAACAGAATAAAAGCTCCCACCAAATAAATAGAATAAAACAGCTCCCACCAAATCTGACAATCAGATATACATAACAAATGGTGAAGGGGTGCGGGAAGGAATGGGAGATGAAGACCGGCTGGTGAATGAAGCATTGAATGATACTTGAGGTTCCTGAATGATATCAGCAGTTTCTGAGACAAACTGAACCTGTGCCTGATGTGGTAGACCTGCCATAACCCAATCCTTGACATGCTGAGGCATGTCATGAATGCAACGTGCAGCAATGTGACCTGATTGACCGCAACGATGACAATGACCTTCATTAGTGGGATCGCACCAATGATAACCTTTATCTTCTCGGGAACCATGACCAAATGAGGGACCTGAACCATGACCACTAACAGCTTTCTGACCTCCACCTCATCCAGATTGAGTAGCAAGGGTGTAATCAGAGGGCTCAGATTTGATAGCAACAACAGAGGAAGATGCACCAGTCAAAATTGATTTGATATCAGCAAGAGTTGGTTCTGCCTTGGCAGTGAGAATGGAAGTGCGAATGGTATGATAGGAAGGGTGGAGGTTCATGAGAAGGATGTCCATGGTCTCTGTGTCATCAATAATGCAGCCAAGACTCTTGAGTGTCTGACGGGCAGTCTCAACAGCATGGAGGTGGATATTGATGGACTTAGCAGGGTCATGATCAATCTGATAAAAGCTTTCACGAGCCTTGAGGTGACAAGCCATGGTGGACCTCTGGAATTGTGCATTGATGACCTTCCAGGCCTCCAGTGCAGATGTCTTGCCAGACACCAAATACCAGAGCTCAGAGGTAAGACTTGACCAGATAAAGAAGGTGAGTCGCCTATCCTCTGCTCTGGAACTCTCAGGGACAGTAGCTGTGGGCTCATCTGTGATCCAAATAGCGCCAACACCCATAAAAAACATTTCCATCCCTTCCTTCCAAACATGATAGTTCCCTCTTTCAAGGGGTGGAACCGGAGAGCATGTTGACCTGGTTGTTGATGGATGACATGGTGCAGGTGAGATGC
>QMFG01011098.1:0-15013 GCA_003314545.1 Ramaria sp. MG151 | reverse complement strand
TGTCAGAATTCAATTATTAAAGATAAATGTTATAGATGAATGTATTGTTAGTAAGAACATTCGAAAAGGTTTCCATATGAATAGAATGGTATTTGAAAGTGAATAGTAATCCTACAGTAAAAGCGAAAGGCTTTCAGAATGTTTGCGAAGAGGTGCATAGTTCCAAAGAGATAGATATTCCAAAAGGATTCTATCTCGTGGATCGGATGAACTTTTTAGTTCATGCCGATCGCAGCCAATGGTGTCACATTCTTTTGAAGTGTAATCAAACCCAAATTGATAAGTTTTATAGGACTTACTTCAAAGTGAAGTTGTTCTTCAAGATTGTTCACGACGAATTGTTAGGTCAAGTAGATCAATCGAGTAGACGTGCAATAATTGAACTGGAGAGCATAAATGCGAATGTGCTACTTATATACTGGGATGTTCGGAGGCAAGAGTGAATGGGGAGTAGTCTGTTGGGGATTGGAAAATAGCTAAGGTACATGTATGCTAGTTAATGACCATAGAAAATAGAGAACAAGGGTTGGGTGAAAATTGTGAATAAGAAAAAGATTTAATGAACTAGAAATAAGTCCTGAAACATGTTTCTGAATTGTATGTCGTTTCAGATAGACGAACCCTTGTTTCACTTCCTTAAACAACGACCCTGAGTGTCGGAAATGAACGTGTCAACATATTGAATCATATTTCTTGTCACCATAAGCTTTTAGAAGCATAGAATCGACCCTGATATTGAGTTCCTAAAAATAGATGGGGATAGTGATGGGGATAGTGTAGATGCTTCTTTTCTGAGGAAAGGCTAATAACAGAACCTGATCTCTTGGTTGAGTCCTTGTGATGTTGCTAGGACGATTCAGGGTGTTAAGGGTGATGGAATGTTGAATGGTTCATGTGTGACGAATTTGTCAACGATTCAGGTTCCAAAGAATCAATTTGGAAGAAGGTTGTTCGGATGGTTTGGGAGGTGGAGTAGGACACAAATCATGATCGTGACAGATTGCTCTTCACTTTCAAATACCATTCTATTACTATTGGAAACATTTCCAATCGATACTACTCACCCCATATTCATCTACAACTTTCCTCATGGATAATTGAATTCTGACAACATGTTTCAAGATCTATTTCTGGTCCATTGTTCTTTTCCTCCATTCACAATTTTCCCACCTCTCTTGTTCTTCCATTCCTATTGTTTTTAATTAGCATACATGTACCTTACCTACTTTCCAATCCTCATGGACTCTTTCCCATTCACTCTCCCTTCTGAACCATTCAGTATATAGGTAGCACATTTGCATGTATGTTTCCAAGTTCAATTATTGTATGTCTACTTGTTTATTTTACTCAAACCTGTTAACTCATCATGAACTACCTTGAACAAAAGTCTTTGGACAACTACACCTTTGAGTGAGTACTTTAATCTTGTTTACATTAACATAAAACTACTTTGAAGCAATGTAATATCATTGGCATAGTTAACATGGCCTGCAAAGTGCATTTGATCCACAAGATAGAATTCCTTCAGAACATCTATCTCTTTGGAACTATGCATTTTTTTGCAAATGTTCTGAAGGCTATTTGCCTTTACTGTAGGACTTCTATTCACTTTCACATATCATTCTACTGCTATTAGTAACATTTCTGATTGTTAGCACTAACCACACATTTATCTACAACTCTTATCACTTATAATTCAATTCTGACACTATTCTATAATATAAAGCTCCTCCCAGGGTCTGTGTGGGTAATGCTGAGTCATGATTATGTCATTCTGAGTCATTATTTTGGTGTTTCAATTTTTCCTGAGTTTTCCATTATCCCTTGGAGTTTTGCAACCACCAGCATCCAAACTCCAAGACTCACTCACCTAGTTTCTCTGACTCTTTCCCTATTCTGTGAGTATATAAACCAACTCCTCTATTTTTGCTTTTTTCACCTGATCTTCTGTCTCTCTTCCCAGATCTCTTCTGTTGCTTCCCCTCTCATCCTTTCTAGTAATACAAGTGAGTCTCTTTGTCCTTTATTTTCACTTTTTTCACTGGATTTTCTGTCTTTCTTCCCAGATCTCTTCTGTTGCCTCCCCTCTCATCCTTTCTAGTAACACATGTGAATTTCTCTGTCCTTTATTTTCACTTTTTTCACTGGATTTTCTATCTTTCTTCCCAGATCTCTTCTGTTGCCTCCCCTCTCATCCTTTCTAGTAACACATGTGAATTTCTCTGTCCTTTATTTTTGCTTTTTTCACCTGATTTTCTGTCTTTCTTCCCAGATCTCCTCTGTTACCTTGCCTCTCCTCCTCTCTTATCATTTCTGGTGATACAAGTGAGTCTCTCTGTCCTTTATTTTTACCTTTTTCACTTGATTTTCTGTCTTTGTTCTCAGATCTCCTCTGTTGCCTTTCCTTTCCTCTCCTCCCCTCTTATCATTTCTGGTGACACAAGTGAGTCTCTGTCTTTATTTTTGCTTTTCACCTGATTTTCTATCTTTCTTCTCAGATCTCTTCTGTTGCCTTGCCTTTCTTCCCTTCATCCTTTCTGGTGACACAAGTGAGTCTCTCTGTCCTTTATTTTGCTTTTTTCACCTGACTGGTGTAACCTGCCTGGATTTGTAACTTATGTTTACTTTATCTTGTATCTTTAGTTTATCTTGGTTATGTGAGTCTTTTGTTACCCTTGCCTTATTGCTTATATTTTTATTCTATCTTCTAAAGGACCCCTCCCACTACTCCTGAGAGGGATAGGCAGGATGACCATGCTAGGGAGCATGAATTGTGTCAGATGACTTCTCCTACTCATCATTGAGAGCATGCTGCTGCTGCTATTGCATATGCAGGTAGCTGCTACAAGTCATCAGCAACAACAGATTGGAGGTGATCCTTTTATGGCTACACCATTAGCTGGACATTCTAATGGTTCTGTGCCTCCAGCTCCAAATCCCAGTCCTAGAGAGAAAATTGTTACTATTCATGCTCAGTTAGCTGCCATTTCACAGCCAGCTCTTCCTCAAGGGAGGCATGTTGTATAGCAGTCTAATTCTTCTATGATTGGTTTTATTGCTCCTATTTCACTCAGCTCAGCTGCTATTGCCTAATTGCATGTGCAGGTAGCTGCTACAAGTCATCAGCATGGTACAGCTGCTGTTGCCCAATCACATGCTTAGCCTCCTGTCCCACAGCCTGCTCCACTTCATCCTCCTGTTCCACAGCCTATTCTACTTGCACCTTATCAGGTCCCTCAGGGTTGTCATTCTCTTGCTGAAGCAGATGTCCCAGCATCTGATTTGGGACCAATGAATATTGCATGTCCAGACTGTAATTCATTACATTGGAGGGATGAAGGCTTGAGAAAGTCATCTGTTAAAGCTCCAGAATTTGGAGATTGCTTCCTCTCTGGGTGTTAAATGATAGATTACTACTGATATTAGGTGATGTTCTGGGGATGATGATATTATTTCTGGAATGTGTCACTTAGCATATATGGGGGTTCTATACAGATTGGAGGGACTTGGCTTCAACTTTAACATTGTGCCGACTCAGTGTTCTGTCCCTGTTGTCAGAATTCAATTATCAATGATAAGAGTTGTAGATGGATGTAGGGTTAGTAGTATCAATTGGAAATGATTCTAATAGTAATAGAATGCTATTTAAAAGTAAATAGAAGTCCTACAGTAAAAGTGAATGGCTTCCGGAATGTTTGCAAACAAATGCATAGTTCCAAAGAGATAGATATTCTGAAAGGATTCTATCTTGTGGATCGAATGAACTTTACAGTCCATGTTGATCACAGCCAATGGTCTCACATTCTTTCAAAGTGTGTTTAAACTAATATAAATAAAATTAGAGTACTCACTCAAAGGTGTGGTTGTTGAGAAGTTGTTGTTCAAGATAGTTCACAACGAGTTGGCAAGTTTGAGTAAAGTAAACAAGTAGATATACAATAATTGAACTAGAGAATATACATGTGAATGTGTTACCTATATACCTAATGGTTTGGAAGGGAGCGCAAATGGGAAAGAGTCTGTGAGGATCAGAAAGTAGCTAGGGTACATGTATACTAATTAAAGGCCATATAAATTATGGAACAAGGGGGATAGGAAAATTGTGGATGAGAAAAAAAAATTAATGGACCAGCAATAACTCTTGAAACATGTTTCCAAATCGCATGGCTCTTTGGATATGGATAACTGTGTGCAAATCCTTTGGAGGGTGATCCTGAGAGTCTAGAACATTCATATCATGGAGTCTAATGATATGGGATGTCATTAAACTTTGATAGAATAGAGATGACTTGATCAATGAGTTTATTGAAAAAGATGGGGATAGTCAGGGTACTTCTCTTCTAGAAAAGATTATGATCAGACCTGATTATTGATTGTTTCACTAAACACCCAATGGAGCAATCCATAGACTGTGATAGGTGACTGGATTAATGTATGCAAAGGATTTGGATGAGGTGATTCGGATTCTGAATGAGGAGTTTTGGATGGAATGTGTTCAGAGGTCACAAATATTAATTGTGACACCTGTATTTCAAAGAGTCCAAATGACTGGAAGACCCACATGATGTTGGGCACACATTTGCCATATGTCCTTGAGTCCAGCCAAATATATCTCCTATAATCTTTTCTATATTTTCTACTCACAATTTTTTAGTTTGTTTTTGCATTTTGTCAGAATTCAGTTATCAAGTATAAAAGTCATAGATGAATGTAATATTAGTAATAATGTTCGGAAATGTTTCTAATAGTAATAGAATGATATTCGAAAGTGACTAGAAGTCCTACAGCAAAAGCAAGTGGCTTTTGGAAGGTTTGCGAAAAGGTGCACAGTTCCGAAGAGATAGATATTCCAAAACAATTCTATCTCATTGCTTGAATGAACTTCACAGTCCATGTCGATCACAGCCAATGGTCTCACATTCTTTTGAAGTGTGTTTAAACTAATTTAAATGAGGTTTAGAGTACTCACTCAAATGTAAAGTTGCTGTTCAAGGTAGTTCATGACAAGTTGGTAAGATGGAGTAGAACAATCAAGTAGATGTACAATAATTGAACTAGAGAATATACATGTGAATGTGCTAGCTATATACTGAATGATTCGGAAGGAGGAGCAAATGGGAGAGAGTCCATGAGGATTAGAATGTAGCTAAGATACATGTATACTAATGAAAGGCCATATGAAACAGGGAGCAAAGGAGGTAGGAAAATTGTAAATAGAGAAAAAGATTAATGAACTAGAAATAAATCTTGAAATATGTTTCCAAATCACATGGCTCTTCAGATGGAGACAACCTTTTCCTAGTCCTTCAAATAATGACTCTGAATGTTGGGGATGAATGAGTCAATGTATGAGATGATATGGCCTGTCACCATAAGCTTTGGGGACATAGAATCAACCCTGATATTGAGTTCCTTGAAAAAGATGCAGATAGTGATGCGGATAGTGCAGGTGCCTCTTTTGAGAAATGATGTATGATTGGACTTGATTATCGATTGAATCACAATGATATCAATAGATTGAATCACAATGCTTGAATGAGGTGGGACAATGGGATGAATATATGTGAAGGGAGTTCTATTGTTCGGAATTCTGAATGAGCCATTTGGGAAGAAACTGTTTGGAACGAATAGGGTGGGGGATAAATTATGATCATGACACATTTCTATGTACTACAAGCCATGCAACCCCTTTGGTTTTGCTTCCACGTCGAGAATAGGTGCGTGCCCAGAATTTCAGTTGGAGCCAGTAGTTTGGCCACCCGACACACATGGGTGCATAAATGCTGGTTATGATATATACACAGGTGAGACATCCTTGCATGTTCCCCCTCCTCAGTGATTGACACCACTGAGGTGAGCCTATTGTAACATTATATGTAGTTCTATTTACTGAGAATTCTGTAGAATAATCTTTTATGTAGTGATTCTTTAATATAGTGATTGAGACCACTGAGGAGAATAATCTTTTAGTTTATTCCCTGAAGATAATCCAAGCATACTGTGCAATTCTTGGAGTTGCTATATTATCCTATCCCATGATTCTATCACATGAGCCAGAGCTCATCACAGGTGGTGGCATCGAGGAGAGAGAGAGAGAGAGAATGGGGTGTATTAAGTCAATATCAGAACTGAGGAACATACAGGAGAACTTCAGGTTTATGTACTAGGGGTGTTGGGGATCAGGTTCATGGATAATTAATATAAGATGAAACACATTTCATAACTATCAAAGAAAGATTTCCATAACATAGAGACAAGGGATAATAATAGAATGATATGTAGGAATGGGGAAAATAATATAGAGGTCATCTCCAGAGGGTTCCAGAGACTAGCTGGAGAGTGGTCTTGACACTGGGAAAGTTCAGCTTTCTTTACTTCAGGAAGCACCTGAGCCTTTGAGATCTCTCTTGGGGGATACTACTGCAGAGGCTAATTTTTTTTGCAATCACATCTGCCAAGCTCTGGCATTTACCTCTCTGGGTGCTAAATTTGATCATACAGTCCTCCAAGGAAACGGGCCTTTTGTCCTCAAGTTACATGGAGAGCTTTATCACCACCATGGATCACTTATCCCAGATGATGGAGCTGACCCCATCTATGCCCAACTGTATATCTATGATCCAGAGATAGCTCTGCAGCATAGAATGAATAAAAATACTTCTCTATCTAGCTCAACCATGTCAGACTTGCAAGAGATGTTATTGCAGCATAATCCATTTGTGTGTCTCTATAGGCAGGCTGCTGAAAGCCCAAGGCCAAGCTCAGGATGTTCAGGCAAGGCTCACCTATAAAGTCCACACTGATCCCAGAAGATATAATATTCCCACCTCCAATGTGATTGCAGTCACTCTGCCTGTGGATGGGATGGACCTACATCCATGCAATATTAATGTTCAACTCAAGGGTGGAGCTTTAAAAGAGTTTATGATACCCAACCTGCATATGTACTCCTTCACTACATGTTGTTGGTTCCTCAAGGAGAGTTAGGATGGCACCCAGATATCCCAATTAGAAGTGCAGAGGCTGCAGGAACCAGAAAGTATGTAAATTCAATACTATGCTTCTTGTCTCTTTCAGAGACAAAGAGAGACAACTACCATCCGATGTTCTGGGAAGCTATTTCACCAATATATTGTAGACTCCTGAAGCAGCTGCAGAGCAAAGCAGGTTACATTGGATTAAATCAAACCAGGGTACTCTCTGGGAAGAACTGTATAACCAGTTGGTTGATTCTTTCTCTGGACTTGATGAACCACCAGGCCAACAGTATGGGAAGGAAGGTTATTCTTCCTACTACCTCCCAAGGTAGAACACATGATATGATGGAACATCTTCAGAACTCTCTTGCTATTGCAAGAAAATATAGCCCCCCTGACTTGTTTGTTACATTGACTGCCAATCCAAAGTAGCCTGAAATCACAAATGCTCTTTTGTCTGGGCAAACCCACCAAGATAGGCCAGACTTGTTGTCACATGTCTTTCAGATGAAAAAGGCCTATCTGATTGATATGATTGTCAAAGAAAAGGACTTTAGTGCTACAATAGCTTGAGTTCACACCATTGAGTTTCAAAAGAGGGGTCTACCTCTATCCACCTTCTCATCTAGTTTAAAATAGATTACAAAATTAGGACACCTGCTGAAGTTGATTCTATGATCTCTGCTGAATTCCAAGATCCAGAGACACATCCACATCTTTACTAGTTAGTTTGTGAGATGATGACCCATGGCCCCTGTGGTTCTATGAATCCAAAGGCTCCTTGCATGAAGGAAGACAAAAAGTATGGCAAGCACTTTCCAAAGGCTTTTTGTGAGGAGACCTCATTGAATGAAGATGGTTTTATAAATACCAGCTTAGGAATGATGGGAGACTGCATAATATCAGAGGACAGATGCTGGACAATAGATCAGTAGTCCCATATTTTCCTATTTGTCAGAATTCAATTATCAAAGATAAGAGTTGTAGATGAATGTAGGGTTAGTAGTATTGTTCGGAAATGTTTCCAATAGTAATGGAATGGTATTTGAAAGTGAAGAGAAGTCCTACAGTAAAAGTGAAGGGCTTTCGGAATGTTTGTGAAAAGGTGCATAGTTCCAAAAAGATAGATATTCCGAAGGGATTCTATCTCATGGTTTGAATGAATGTCGCAGTCTATGTCAACCACAGCCAATGGTCTCACATTCTTTTGAAGTGTGTCTTAACTAATATAAATGGAGTTGGAGTACTCACTCAAATGTGAAGTTGCTGTTCAAGGTAGTTCACGATGAGAAAGCAAGTTTGAGTAGAATAATCAAGTAGATGTACAATAATTGAACTAGGGAATATACATGTGAATGGGCTACCTATATACCAAACAGTTCAGAAGGGAGAGTGAATGGGAAGAGTCCATGAGGATTGGAAAGTAGCTAAGGTACATGTACACTAAGTAAAGGCCATAGTAAACAAAGAACAAGGGTGGTAGGAAAATTGTAAATGAAGAAAGAGATGAACAGACCAACAATAACTCCTGAAACATGTTTCTGAATTGCATGGCTCTTCAGGTAGGGATAGCTGTGTGCAAATCCTTTGGAGGGTAATTATGAGAGTCTAGATCATTCATATCATTGAGCCTGATGATATGGCATGTCATTGCAAGCTTTGATGGAATATTAATGACTCGATCAATAAGTTCATTGTGAAAGATGGGGATAGTGATGGGGATAGTCAGGGTGGTTCTTTCTAAAAAAAAAAGAATATGATTGGACCTGACCAATGATTGTTTCACTAGACATTAATGGAGTGATTCAGGAAATTTAATGTATAAAAAGTTTGTTGGAGAAAGTGATGGGATCAAGGTGATATTGCTTCAGCATTCAGAACCACCATTCAGAAGGTGCACTTCAGACAGGGATAGTAAGAGATAAGATTATGATTGTGACACTATTCTGTTATCATGGTTAGAATGTCATATCAATGCTGAACTTACCTTCAATGTGTATTTCACAAAATACATTCACAAATATCTCTATAAGGGACATGATTGTACTACTATGGAATTTAGAGTTAACAAGGATGAAGTTTGGCAGTATCTAGATGCCCACTATGATAGTGCTCATGAGGCCATCTGGAGATTGCTTGAGCATGAGTTACATACTCAAATGCCAGCTGTGATAGCCCCTCTCTGTTCATGAAGATGGCGCACAGAGTGTACTCTTTCATGAAGGAGCTGATGGGGTGACTCTCCAAGAGCAGGCAGATAGGTCAAAGACCAAGCTCATGGGCTACTTTGAGACAAATCAAAATGACCCACATGCACATAGGTTTCTCTATATTGAGTTTCCTGAACATTATCTGTGGAATAAGAAAGCAAGATCTTGGACTCCTTGCAAAAAGAACTTCTGCATCAGTCAACTTCATTTTCCACCTCCTTCATCTGGAGAGTGCTTTTATTTGCACATACTCTTGACAGTGGTCAGGGGGAACCACATCCTTCAAGACCTCAACATTCAAGGAAGCCTGTCTAGCATGTGGTCTTCTTGAAGATGATCAGGAATGGAGGTTGTGTCTTCAGGAAGCCAGTGCCATGCAGACAGGCACTCAGCTGCAAAGACTCTTTGTCACTATCCTTGCCTTTTGCTTTCTCTCAGATCCTAGAAACATGTGGAATCTTTTCAGGCATCACATTGGTGATCATCTCAAATGTCAGCTGCAGACCAGACATCACATTCAAGATCCAGATGATGAACAGATCTATGACTTTGGTTGCTTCCTTATAGATAAGATTTTGAATCAGGCTGGAAAGGCCTTGGCTGACTTCAGAGACATGCCTCAAGGTTACAGGTAATTGGGAGGACTTGGTTGAGAACAGATTTATAGAAGAGCAGATGGATTACAATCCTGACAGGGAGCTAGAAAAGGTTACTGAGAACATTGCCAAACATAACCCAGAGCAGAAGGTGGTTCATGATGAAATTATGGCCCCAGTGCTGAGGAGAGATGCCCAAGGTAGACCTTAAGGGAGCCCTTTTTTGTCAATGGACCAGGAGGATGTGAAAAGTCTTTTACTTGGAACACTCTTACATCCTCCTACAGAGGCTGTAGTCTCATTGTACTTTGCGTAGCCTCTGGCATTACTGCTCTAATTCTCATCGGTGGTTGTACATCTCATAGTAAGCTTGGATTACCTATTTCTCTCAATAAGACTTCACTGTCTTATTTTAAAAAGAACTCTGACAAGGCAGAACTCCTCAAGAGACCAGTCTCATCATCTGAGATGAAGTTCTCATACAACATCACTTTGTAGCAGAAACTATTGATAGGACTCTGAGAGCTTTTTTAGATCAGCCTAATATTCCCTTTGGTGACATCACAGTAGCCTTTGGAGGTGACTTTCAGCAGACTTTGCCTATTGTCCACAAAGAGGATATAGTTGGTGCTTGCATTCAAAAGTCTTACCTGTGGAGGCATATTAAAGTATTCCATCTTACCAAGAACATGCATGTAGATGCAAATGACCCACAAAGCACTTGGTTTACAAAATGGCTCCTGGATGTAGGTCATGGAAAGGATCTTCCCCTAGACCATACTTTTGCCCTGCCTGAGCATATGGTTTGTGGCCCTGATTCATCAGATCTCATCCAGTTTATTTATCCTGGCATTGACAATGGCAATGCTCTTCAGAATAGCTACTTCTTAGAGTGTGCTATTCTTTGTCCAAGGAATGTTGAAGTAGATAAGATCAACTCTTCAATGTTCCAGAAGTTCCCAGGAGAAAGTCATGTGTATCCTGGTGCAGATTCTGTTAAAGGAGCTGAGGATCAAGGAGAACAATATCCTGTGGAATATCTCAATTCTATTAGCATAAGTGGGTTGCCTCCATCCTAGCTTGAAGTGAAACAAGGTGTACCTTTAATGTTTCTTCAGAATCTGGATCCTGGCCTGGGAATTAGGGTTAGACTTGTGATATCCTGTGTTTGGGCATGGACAGTTTTATATTGGTGTATCCAGAGGGAGAAATTGGAGCAAAGTGAAAGTTTTCCTTAAGGAAGGTAGAGAAAGCATGAACATGGTATGTCACAGTCACGTATCTGGCTGATCTCTGGATCTCTCCAGAAACCCTTTTTATTCTTACTATTCTCGTTCCCCATTATCACTCCATTATTCCCCCTGTTTCTATGTTACAGAAATCTTTCTTGATAGTTACAAAACACATTTCACTTATATTAGTTATCCTCAAACCCAATCCCTGAGACCCTCAGTACATAAACCTGAAATCCTCTTGTATGTTCCTCAGTTCTGATATTGACTTAATATACCCCATTCTCTCTCACTCTACACACACTCTCTCTATGGAGCCCTGGCGCATCCAGACCCTCTGACTACTTGGACATCTGAAATACAGGGACAGAACACTGAGTCAGCACAACACATAAGTTGAAGCCAAGTCCCTCTGATCTGTCCGGAAGTCTACCAGAGCCTCTGAAACCCGATATATGCTAAGTGACCCTCCCCAGAAATATCATCATCATCCCCAGATCATCATTTATCATCAGTAACAACCCATCATTTAACAGTGTATAAGGATGTACTGCTCAGGGTCTGATTGAGAGTGTTTTAATTTTTAATTTTTTCTGAGAGATATGATAGAATGACAATCCAGAAGACAGAGATAAATAGATTGTAATGTATGAATATATGTAGAAAGAGTATGTATAGATGGAGGGAAATAGGACAAGTGTTGAGAAGTAATGAAAGAGTGAAAGTAAGGAGAATAAGGGAGTGAAAGTAGTAACTACAAGGATTCAGAAAGATAAAGTGGAACACCAGGTTGGGATCTTGGATTGAAGCTTAGCACAGCAAGGATTCAGCCGAGCCCAGCAAGGGGTTCGCCCCTGTGGCTTCGCCACAGGAGCTGCCGAGTGGCCGAAGGCCACCAGCGCAGCTAGTAGAATTGAACAATCCTTTAACATGGCAGTACTTTGATTTCAGCTTAATTTCCTTCGACATCGAAAGTTGTAGATGAAGGAGACAACTTGACGGTGGACCTTATAGACCTCGGCCACAACCTTTAGAGAGCAGAAAAGTCTGTAGACAGTATGGGCCCATATACATAGGTGATTCTCTCCGTCGACTTCCGTGATGACTACAAGTACAAATCGTTGTTTCGAATCCTAATTTAGGCCGATCATATATATTCAAATACTTTGCCACTCTAATATTGACATGTCCGTGTCTATCATTACTAACATATTAGATTTCGTCTTCCCATATAATCCTTGACTCTGGAGTATAATTCTAGCGTTTAATCCTTTCGGCATCCACACTAAAACTCTGTACAGCGTACGGTTGACTGTCCGCAGTATATTGTTTGTCAAGCGGTTACAGTAACGCCACACCATCAATCGATCGCAGTCAGCCTAACCTCCCGCGGTCTTTGGGCGTCTTTTCTTTTTCCAGCTTCCTGGACCGTCATGGGTAAATCCCTCTACTTGCATCCGGTCGATAAGAGTAGGAGGCTGCGGTGCTTCGTCCTTGGGAACAAACTTTGACGCCGCGCCCTTGATGCTCAACATGGGCATTATGGGAGGAGCAGGCAGCGTCGAATGACTCAGCTCCGGCTGAACAGGGAACCGAAAGGAGCCATTTGACGCATGTCCATCAGACGACAGCCGCTGCAGCAGTGCTGGTGCCTCTTTTGCAGAAGAAGTCGACTCTCCCATGCTCACGTCACCGCCTATTCTGTTTATGAGCTTCAAAGGGCGGGAGGACGACTCGGATATCGTTTGATTTGAGCCTGGGGGTATTGGCGCTCCCAACTCTTTTTGGAATCTATTGTCTTTCATTAAAAAGTTGCCTGTCTTTGAACCGGACACAGACGGGAAATACGAGCTGCCTTCAAATTTGCGCTTGTTGCCGCCAAGAGATCCGACCGGTAGAGGTTGCATAGCCTTGCTGGGTTCGATGTGTAACTCCTGAGGAAAATTAGCATGTGGCACCTCGGGGAAATAAGGACTTAACTAACACACCTTTATCAAAGTTTGCACTTGCTTTGTCAAGTCCTTCACGCCTGGCGGGACTCGGTCTGCGAGGATGTTCAGTTCGGTAAGGGTTGGGACCAAATTAGTAGGTGGCGCCCAATGTTGGTCATCTTGTCGCTGCGAAGAAGTTGGGAAGCATTTAACAGGGAAAACATATATACGTACTTGTCGACATGCTTTTAACAGTACGAGTGAAGCTGTCCATTGTCTTCTATCATTGCCGTGAGATTTAACTATCCTCTATTCAAATATGTCGCATGCTTGGTCGTTCGATAAGAACGTCGCTAATGCTCACCTCAAGGATGTGTGGACAAGCATCCACCACCATGTTCCGCAGAGAGTTCAACTCTTGGGAAACTTCATTTTTGCGCTGCTTCCTACGTTCCTCCTCAGAGACTGGAAGTATGTCAGCTAGTCGTTGAATGATGTTCATTTGAGACGATGGATCAAGCCTCTGCAACGCCATCTTGCCAATCAGGGCCATGCTATAGAATCGCAAGATAGGACTTGGATCAGCTGCGCGTTTGACGACGGCAACATATTCCAGTAAAGATAAGTAAGGTTGGAGAGGCGTTAAGGAGATGGGACCAGGTTTAGACTTGAGATCTGCATATGTCAACTTGACCTTATCAAGTAAAGTGCGCAGCAGCTCGTCTCCATGTTCCGAGCGCGGCGAGTATGATTCGAGAGGAAGGAGAAGGTCCTTCACAATAAGCTCCGTCTCTTGAACATCCGTCCCACCGATTGCCTAGGAACAAAAAGTCGCATCGCATCCCGGGGAAGGCATCCATATTCTCTCAACGTGAGGCACCCACCTTGACTAGTCCGTCTCGGAAGACCTGTTCAACCTCGCTATTAGGCCCTCGGAAATGGCCAAAAATATCTTTTTTGGCAGTATTTGCTAGGAAGAAAAGAACAAGCTTCCTCAGTTTTTCTCTATCTTCCTTTTCTTCCGCCGTGAAGTCCGGGTCCAAGGAGCAATGATCACACAGAACACCAATAGCGGCGGCAGGATCCAAGTTGACATGAGATATAAGGGAATCTTGAATTTGTTTCAATTCCGCAGGTTCGTCTTAACACACTTCAGCTTGGGCTGCGTGATGAGAATATACAGACACACCGCTTTGTAGGAGTTGAACAAGCACATCCGTATTTCGTCTGGTCCATTTCCTGGATTCGGCTGACAAGGATACGATGGCCTTGTATCCTTCAATGCGCACCTAAACACGAGTATGGGACGCTGCCTGAGCCACCAGAATGACATGCAACTTACCTGTGGATCGGGATCTTCGCAAATATCATACACGCTATCAATCACATCTTCTTCTAGGTCAGGGAAATCCTTGAAGTAGTGACTAAAATTCTGTGCGGCAAAGACTTTCAATTCACGGGACGGCATGTGTGTAAGGCTGATCAATCTTCGTAAGGCCTCGCGACGCTAAATTTTAATATAAGAGTAAGCAACAAAACAATACGAAAGGCATCGAATTGTACTCGCCATGTCAAGTGGCGCATTCCGTTGACCTGCCTTTTGCAGTAAACTGCGAGTCTCCCGAATTTGTCTGTCCTCATCCGCCTTGTTCATCACAGCTTATCGCGCGCTAGACACGAGAACGTATTGTTCTCCGTTGTAGAGTTCCCAGAAAGCCTTGGAGGTAGAGACGTGCGAAAAATAGTATCGTTGGTACCTAAGCGCCCAAACAAAGGGCGTCTGTGACTGTCTACTATTTTATTCTATTTATTCGTCTTCCAGCAATTGTGTTTCAAAGCTGTGCTCGTAAATTGCGTAACTAACTAGCTTAAGGTTATGCTACTTCCTCAGCCGCAATACTGTCTGCCCTAAAGAGCTTGTCAAAATCCTCTGTGCTTCCGCCCAGCACACCAAAAGCCTCCTGAAGCGTATGACCTAGGAAGTCGAGCTCATGGACAACACCTTTCATCATAAGCGCATAGGCGAAGTATAATAATTGACGCGAGCCCTGTACATTTCGGGTTTTC
>QMFG01011081.1:0-13520 GCA_003314545.1 Ramaria sp. MG151 | reverse complement strand
GTTGGGCTGCAGGCTTGGCTGCAGATAACAAAACTGCGGAACGCCTGCTAGATACCGTTACGGGGAGGCTTAGTGATTCTCAGTTGAGGCCAAGGGACCCCTCGGAAAGGAACTTCCCTTCTCCATTTCTCGTTCCTTACAAAGAGGATCTGACAAAACCAAGATTCCCACAAGACGGAGTTATCCCAAACGGCACTATGTTCAGCACTGAACCTATTACGGCGCAATTTCAAGTTCCCGAGGATTGCTACCCCCATTTCGACATGCATCACCATTCCGTCGAGAGCGAACTCAAGATCCTAGTAGAAGTACGCAATACTTCATTAGGTAACGAAGCAGACGCGGAAGAGTACGATTGGATACCCATGACGAGTGTGGAGAACAATCCGCAGGGTCCACTACATTCAACCCAGATTCCGCTCTTCATCCACTCGAGACAAGACGACCTGAGCAAGTCGGCGACGAATGAAGATATTCACTACCTCTCCCCTGAGGCTCGATCACCTGTGTTTGTGAATCCTGAATCCGTCCAGGAATTGTTACAGAAATCAGTGAACGAACGGAATGCACTCTCGCCCAAGGCTCAGCCGAAATTGATCACACACGAGGGCAGCGATGCCGTCAAGGACAGGTATTTTGTGTTTGGTGGAGCACTATCAAAGAAGTATTACGTCGGGGATACCTGGCTCAGGAAGGTTGTTTTACCCAAGGAGAAGAATGATGCAGAGAGACGGGTTGGTAGGCTAAGGATCCAGTCATAGAATGTGGATGATAGTATCGGAAATGAAATGAGACAATCTGATTGGTTTAAGAAGAGTTGCATCTGTAATCTAAACTAATCCCCTACAAGTTACGGACTTGCTGCGCTGGCAGCCTTCAGCCACCACTACAGCAAGGTGGCTTTGCTACAGGGCAAACCTTTGCTGAGCTTTGGTTTGTTACAAGGGAGTGAGCTCTCACTGCGCTCCGCCTCTTTGGAAGGGGTGACATTCACTATACCCATCTTCACTGCAAGGCTACACTTATATCTTCTAGTCATTTATTCTCTCCATTGTTTGTCACCGCTTCTCAATTGCTCAGTGTTTCCTGGGAGAGGTCTTGGGTTTGGAAGTGTTTATACACAGGTAGAGAATCGTCACCATCATCAAACCTGGTGTTGGAGGTGAATCTTAAGGACTAGTGTGCTGAAGGATGATCTCAGACACTGGAGAACACATGGTGAATACTCTATCAAAGAGAGGATTCCCACATCTCCAGGAATTAATGGTGTGTTTGCTTACATAATAAGGGCCCATACAACAAGCAATACACAGGGATTAGGAATTAATCTCAACACCTGGACCAGAATCGAGTACTGTAATGAGCTATAGCATGACACTTTATTCGCATGCATCACTATAGAAGACAATTCTGTTATTGTATATTCGATCACCTGCTTACATAATCATAGACTCGCATCATGGAGGCATAAGTCCATGGGAACATACAACACAGGCACATATGCAACAGGGTTCAACACCCTAGAAACATATTCTAAAAATATAACACAGACTGAAGGCCACATCTGTTGGAAATGTGCAATCTTACTTCTTACTCTCATTACCGTATAGGACCTTGTGTGGTGTTATGGGTCAATGATTATTAATCTTAGAGGATTATAGTTTGCTTTTAGTACTGACGTGCAGCTTATCTTCTACCAGACGCTGAGCAGTGAGTAAAATCTTCTAAAATGTAGCACGCTGATTCTAATAATGTTCTGTAGTCCCCATTAGGTAGTTGCCAATTTATAATCATCTTCTACCAGAAGCTGAGCCTCCTCATTAGTTGTGAACTCATTTCAACATGTTATGGGCCCCTGTCAGAACCCACGCCGCCAAACCGAACCCCTGGCCCTTCGGGCCTGAACCCCCGTTCACCTCAAACATGTTTCATATCCATTCCATCTGTTTGATCTCTTTTTGCGTAGCTTATGACCCTGACCTCAGTCATCCGGTCTCCGAACCCCGAACCCCTTCGTATATAAGCTACTCGTTCATGTACATGAAAATCAGTTCTGATATCGACTAAGATACCCAAATATATTCTATCTCTAATCTTTACGCTCCTTCATCCCTCTTGCTAAGGTCATGCCCAAACTTCGGGTGACCTCGGGCCTCATCTGAAATATTGGACAGGACTCTGAGCTGGCACAGCACATAAGCTGAAGCCAAGTCCCACTCAACCCATTCGCCGAGCCTTGGCCCTCCTCGGCAACCTGACCCCGAACCTCAGTCGACTCTATCTTGAGTCCCAAACCTAACTCTGCCTCTGCTCCGACTCAGTTCTTAACATATGAAAACTACAAATCATATGTGCAAAAATTTATCTTTAGCAAAAAGAACAAGAAGATATATTGAAAACTTCTGAAACTTCATTTTGAAGCTCCAGGCACTTGTTCCTAATGAAATGGAAGCGTTTGGCTTCAGTCGCGGATGGGTGACAATAGCGGTGGATGGAAATGGTAAATAGATTGCTCTATTGATGTTTGGAAGTGTTTTGGAGTCGCGTGGATGCTGATTGCTGGCCATGTTAGCCCGTTCATGTCCGAATGCATGTATGCATGTGTTTGTGCTTGCCTGGGCTCGGGAATGCTTCTCCAATTGATTCTAAAAATATAAACAAAAGTTTTTCTAAGGCCTAAAGCCTTGAATTGAGATCAGTAATATTTTTGTGGTTATTTTTTGTGTTATTCAGTTCTGAAGGCAGCTCTACTGATCCATCAGATAGATTACATAATCTGATGTTTACAGGGTAGAGTGATAATAATAACAATATTCTGGGTATAATCCCTCAAATTCTTCCATGTATTCCTCTTGCCCTGCATGATAGTATATCCTTTTATCTCCAAGAGATATGAATGGTTCCAAGGAGTCATTGACATATACTGGCTCTCCAATGGCATAAGTATCATGATGATTGGGATTAGAGGGCTTGTGATGGAGATGAGCAAGATCAGGATATGTTGGCATGATTGGAAAATGGCATTTGGCATGTCCTTCAATAGGTTGCAATTCAATAGAATATTGGTTATGAGTTGATGGAGAAATCATGGATAATGATATAATGATTCATCTAGTTGATTATTGTAATTTGAGTGAAAATGAGATATATCTATCTCTTTTATATTTTATATTTTGTTTTTACTTTGTGATTTTGAGGTGATTTTGATGGTGCTTATTGATTATATAATTCTGATGCTTACAGACACTAGCAGGATCAATTCAGTTCAGCACCTAAAGTTCATATGCGATGATGCGAGCATTGTAGATAAGAGATAAGGTGAAACTTAATAGTTTTGAGTAAACAATTGGATCTTTTGAGTATTTGAGAAATGTAAGCAAATGACCAGTGACAGTTCACTATCATTTTCCCAATAGTAGAGTTTTTAGACTGTCTTTAGAAAGTTTGGGAGAATCTGTGGAGTTTTACTGCCTTAATTACTTCTCAGAACTACAAGCCTATTCAAGTGATCTAGTTACTATGATAGCTATCTAAATTATGCAAATGAAACTAGGGTTGTGGAATGAGTCTGGATATTCTGGGGAAGTGGGGTCGTGATATACAGTGACTTACAAAACTGAGTCAATGTTTGGTGCTTTTGGACTATTTATTGAATAGCTTTGATTGTAAAACATATATGAAAAGTGTCAGTGTATCAAAGAAAGGATCTGATCAGGGCTATGCAACCATTGAAAAATTATGTAATTCCAATCAGGCGTGATGAAGATATGGGCAATTCAAATCAAGGGCCCGTTGACTCAGTTTTGTGAGAGGGTATCAGAGAAATAGTAAGTTGCAATTCTAGTACTTGGTATTACCCCCCTTAGCCTTAATTACTCCCTCAAGTCTTCTAGGCATACTCTCTATCAAATTCTGACACTCCTCTGGTGGTATGTTATTCCATACCTCCTCCACTCTCTCCCAAAATTTCCAAACTCCCTTGGGTGGTGTTAGATACTCCTTAAGCCTGTTTTTTGCATGATCCCAGAGGTTCTCAATAGGATTCAGGTCTGGAGACTGTGCAGGCCAGTCAAGGAGAGTGATATTTTTGTTTTCCATCCAGTTCTTGGCCTTCTTTGACTTGTGCTTTGGGTCATTGTCCTGTTGAAAAATCACCTGTTCCTCAGGAATTCCACTTTCCTCCAGGCTGGGCAGCAGGTGGTCCTCCAAAATGGACACAAACTGATCAGCATCCATCTTCCCCTCAATCTATGCAAGCTGGCTAACACCATTCCATCCCATACACCCCCATACCATAGGGTTTTCCCCCCCAAACTTGACTGTCCCCTCCTGCACCCCTCTCTCAATCAACTCCTCCCCCTTCTGTTTCCAGACCCACTGCCTCCCATCTGGCCCAAACCTGTTGATTTTGGTCTCATCTGACCAAATGAACCTCTTCCAGTCCTCTACAGTCCACTTTCTGTGCTTCAAAGCAAAGACCAACCTCAGCTGTCTATGTCTTGCACTGAGGAAGGGCTTTTTCTTCTTCACCACAGCCTTGAATGAATGTTTCCTGAGAACTCTTCTGATTGTTTCTGAGGAGACTGGGTGGGGGATAATTGTATTGATGTGTTTGGTAACTTGAGTAGCATTGGCAGCTCTGCCAGTAGCAATTTGTGATAAAATAGCATGTTGATCTCTAGAGGAAAGCTTGGGGGGACGACCTCCAGAGGAGCAGGGCTGGTTGGGATAGAAAGTTCTGAGAGTCCTGAATACTTTGGACTGGCTGAGCCCAAGTCCTGAGGCAATAGTGTGAGTGGAATGACCATAAGAGGCCAAGGAGAGGATGTTTTCTTTTTGAGCAGAGGAAGTGGGGTGCATTGGAGTGTAGTGAAGTTCTGGACATGTTGGAGGGGATTAAATACCTTAATTTGAGTTCTCATGAAAGATAAGGTTATCATAGTAACCATCTATCAAGGGTTGCATGTTATCTAATAGATGGAGCATTAGATTCTGATTAATCTGATACCATCTCACAAAACTGAGTCAATGGGCCCTTGATTTGAATTGCCCATATCTTCATCATGCCTGATTGGAATTACATAATTCTTTAATGGTTGCATATCCCTGATCAGATTCTTTCTTTGATACACCAACACCTTTTTCATATATGTTTTACAATCAAAGCTATTCAATGAATAGTCCAAAAGCACTAAACATTGATTCAGTTTTGTGAGTCACTGTATAAGTAAATATATTTGAAGTGATGAACTTCAAATGTGACAGTGTTATGTGTTTGTATGCATTGTAAGGGAGCTACACTCCTTGTATGGTGATTTGGCCTTTCTTCTATTTTTAGATTAGTTAGAATTAGTTTAGACTCATATGACTATGATTTGGATATGTCCACTTTTCACATCCACATTCCACATTTCTGTTCCACTTTACTTTCCACATTCCCACAGTCTCATTCCACAACTTAGAAATACTATAAGTACACTTGTATTTTCAGTTGAAATATCATCTTAGCATTTGCACTTAGTTTGCACTTCTAAGTCAGCTTGTGTGCTCTAAGATCCGTTTCTTTGTCTTGGAACATTTATACTCTTTGCTTTTGTCTTATCCCCATTACAGATTATCTAAAATTAGCTGATGACTTTGCTATTTCCTCTTGGAACACAACTCAAAAGCTTACAGCATATCTCTGCATGCTTGTGATGCAAGCCAAGAGATTATGTAAACATAGACTTGAATATTCAATAACAGAGTTTTGACTTGATGTATATGCAGAGGTCATGTGAGATTTGATGTGCCACAATTTGTAGTGAGACATTGTGAGATGTGTAACACTGTATGATCACAGAATGGTGCTAGGTGAATGGAATGCTCAAGATAGATGTGCTAAATAAAGAAAATGAATTATCCAATAATATGTCTGCTCTTGCCCTGTCCTCCTCATTTCTCCTTCATAACATACTGTATTTTCCTTTTCTCCAATTACATCTATGTATCTTTCAGAGTTTGGGATTCTAGAAGCACATGAGTTGTTGTGAGGATTTATTCTTGTATGTAGTAGCTATGTGAGTGATTACATAATTTAGATAATGATGAATATAATAACACCGAGAAATCAGTAGCTAGGAGAGAAATAATTACAGTCTATTATCTGCAGAACTACAAGCTTGCTTAAGAGAACAAGACTCTCTACATGGTAGCTAATGGAGCACTAAGGAATAAGGGAGCTTAAAATAAGGGCATTGGGTGATGTGTGTCAGGGGACAACCCGTCTGCACCAAATCCTCCACCTTCAAGGCCCTTACACATGCGAAGCACAAGCCCGAAGTGCAGGAACCTCGGTCCGAAGCCTCGGGTCCTTGACCTGAACCTTCCAAGCATGAACCCAAAGTCTCGGGCCTCTAGTCCGAAACCTCGGACCACCTGAGACCTCAGCCAACCTCGGGGTAGAACTCGAATAGTTGATCCAAACCTTCGGCCCGACATCCGACCTTCGTCAGGGTCAAAGTGCCTTATGGGGATAGAAGTCGGGCAGGGTTGACAGCGCGTAGGAGTGCCCCTGGTTGGGCGTTAGGTAGTCGTATATAGTTTTTTCACTAGTAGCGGGAATCCCTAGACTTTTCTCTTTGGATTTCCCCTCTACTAGGTGAGAGTTCCTTCACTGTATTTTCTTACACATATATATATCTTTGGGTTTCCCCTCTACTAGGTACCTACGGGCGCTAGGAGGGTTGCCCTTACAATGTGGGTGAAATGGGAAATAGAGGTTACTTAAGTTCATACAAGTCTGTTGGATGTTATAGAGAAAATGTTATTATTATCTATCTACCATGCGATCCTAGATTACATAATCTGTTATGGATCAGTGACGCTGTCTAGAATAAAAACAGAAAAACAATATAAAGTTGTTACTAACCCCAATTCAAAGCTTCAGGCTTTGAAATATACTTTGTTTATATTTTTAGAACCACTCAGCAAAGAATCCCCAAGCCCACGTGAGCACAAACACACACATATATGCATTCAGACACAAACGGGCCTCAAACAGCCAACAATCGGTGGCCACATGTCTCTGAAACACTTTTAATCTGTCAGAATCCAAATATCAGTGATAGAAGTTGTGGATAAGTGGGGTGTTAGTGATTCTGTTCGGAAATGTCTCTAATGATAATATAATGGTATTCAAAAGTGAAGATAAATCCTACAGTAAAAGCGAATGACTTTCGGAACATTTGCGAACACAATGCATAGTTCCAAAGAGATAGAGGTTCCAAAAGGATTCTATCTCGTAGATCGAATGAACTTGACAGTTCATGTCGATCACAGTCAATGATCTCACATTCTTTGAAGTGGGTTAAACTAATAAAAGTAGAATTGGAGTGCTTACTCAAATATGAAGTTGTTGTTCAAGGTGAGTTTAGGACGAGTTGGCAAGTATGAGTAGAGAAATCAAGTTGACACACAATAATTGAACTAGGGAATATACATGCAAATGCTCTACCTATATACCAAACAGTTCGGAAGGGAGGGCAAATGGGAAGTAGTCCATGGGGATCAGAAAGTAGCCAAGGTACATGTACACTAATTAATGACCATAGGAATAGAAGAACAAGGGAGGTAGTAAAATTGTGAATGATAGAAAAGATTAACAGACCATCAATAGCTCTTGAAACATGTTTCCGAATCGCATGGCTCATCGGGTAGGAATAACCATGTGCAAATCCTTCAGAAGGTGATCCTGTGAGTCTAGAACATTCATATTATAAAGTCTGATGATAGGGAATGTCATCACAAGCTTCAATAGAATGGAAATAACTCGATCAATGAGTTCATGAAAAAGATGGGGATAGTGATGGGGATAGTCAAGGTGCTTCTCTTCTAGAAAATATTATGATCGGACCTGGATATTGATTGTTTCACTAAACACTTCATGGAGTGATTTCTGAACTAGATTGGGTGACCGGATCAAATGTGTGTGAATAATTAGGCAAGAGTGGTTCGAAATTCCAAAGGGGATCTTCGGAGATGATCGGAAAGCCATACTTTGGTGCGATAACGGGGATGTGTTCCAAAACACTATTGTGACACAATTGTACATAAAACAATATGTTTACCATTTCAATTCACCCCTATCGTCACCGATCCCCAAACAAAGCTGATCGCTTCCATTTCATTTCGACAAGCGCCCAGAGCTTCAAAATGAAGTTTCAGAAGTTTTCTTTCTCTTTTTCTTTGTTCTTTCTATCTAATAAAGTTGTTGCATGCATGATCTGTAGTTCTCATAGCACACAGATTGGTTTCAAGTGCTTTAGATAGGTTTTAGTTACATATTTGTGCATTTTATCCCTCATGTAGACTGCAACCCCAGAACTGCTCCATCACCCTATTATTTTTCTTGGAATCACAAAGGACTATCACTAGGTAGCTTTTCCCTTAAATACACTTGTAGTTCTCAGCACAATCCAAGCCAGTAAAAACTCCACAAGTCTCCCATTATCTGAATCTATCGCTCTATATCTCTGCAACCACTTCTTTGTTAGCAAATTGTCACCGGCCGTTTGCTTTCAACTCAAGTGATCTATTTGACTCAACGGTTTGTTAAGTTTATGCTATATCTCTATCTACAAAGCTTGCGTCAGTGTACGTGAACTTTTTAGCGCTGACATTTTGCTCCTGCATCAGCGCATCCCCTGCATCACAATAGAATTCCGCTTAGATTATTAGACAAGTGCTTAAAGCTTGCATTGAAGAACTTGAACAAAATCAAATAAATAAATATTTTCATTTATTTTCTTATTAGGAAAGAGTGGAGACTCAGAAAGTCTCAGACACAGACTTGTACACAGACACGGAGACTGACAGCAGATGTATAGCAAGAACAAACCATGTAGAT
Organism: Ramaria sp. MG151; assembly: GCA_003314545.1. Taxonomy (NCBI): domain Eukaryota; kingdom Fungi; phylum Basidiomycota; class Agaricomycetes; order Gomphales; family Gomphaceae; genus Ramaria; species Ramaria sp. MG151. The sequence goes on along the minus strand of QMFG01011081.1, from coordinate 4,633 downwards.
ACAAGTGGAGCCTAGTTGACCAAAGCATTCACAACAATATACCATGCAAATGTAAACCAAACTCCCACGATGGGGATGCAAAACAGAATAAAAGCTCCCACCAAATAAATAGAATAAAATAGCTCCTACCAAATCTGACCATCAGATATACATAACAAATGTTGAAGGGGTGCAGGAAGGAATGGGAGATGAAGGCCAGCTGGCGAATGAAGCATTGAATGACACTTGAGGTTCCTGAACAATATCAGCAGTTTCTGAGACAAAATGAACTTGTGCCTGATGTGGTGGACCTGCCATAACCCAATCCTTGACATGCTTCAGCATGTCATGAATGCAATATGCAGTAATGTGACCTGATTGACCGCAACAATGATAATGACCTTCATTAGTGGGATCACACCAATGATAACCTTTCTCTTCTTGGAAACCATGATCACCAACAGCTTTCTGACCTCCACCTCATCCAGATTGAGTAGCAAGGGTGTAATCAGAGGGCTCGGATTTGATAGTGACAACAGAGGAAGATGCACCAGTCAAAATTGACATGATATCAGCAAGAGTCGGTTCTGCCTTGGCAGTGAGAATGGAAGTGAGAATGGTGTGATAGGAAGGGTGGAGGTTCATGAGGAGGATGTCCATGGTCTCTGTGTCATCAATAATGCAGCCAAGACTCTTGAGTGTCTGATGGACAGTCTCAACAGCATGGAGGTAGATATCAATGGACTTATCAGAGTCATGATCAATCTGATAGAAGCTTTCATGAGCCTTGAGGCAACTGTCACGATCATGATTTTATTTCCTACACTCCCACTTATCTCTGTGTCACGATAGTGTTTTAGAACACCTCCCTGTTATTGCACCAAAGTATGACTTTCCAATCATCTCCGAAGATCCCCTTTGGAATTTCAAACCACTCTCACCTAATTCTTCCCACATATTTGATCCAGTCACCCAATCTAGTTCAGAAATCACTCCATGAAGTGTTTAGTGAAACAATCAATAACCAGTTCCAATCATAATCTTTTCTAGAAGAGAAGCACCTGGACTATCCCCATCACTATCCCCATCTTTTCCAATGAACTCATTGAACGAGTTATTTCTATTCTATTGAAGCTTGCGATGACATTCCCTATCATCAGATGTTATAAGATGAATGTTCTAGACCCACAGGATCACCTTCCAAAGGATTTGCACATGGTTTTCCCTACCCAATGAGCCATGTGATTTGGAAACATGTTTCAGGAGCTCTTAATGGTCTGTCAATCTTTTCTACCATTCACAATTTTGCTACCTCCCTTATTCTTTGTTTTCTATGGCCTTTAATTAGTATACATGTACCTTAGCTATTTTCCAATCCTCACGGACTCTTCCCCATTTGCTCTCTCTTCTGAACCCTTTGATATATAGCTAGCACATTTGCATGTATATTCCCTAGTTCAATTATTGTATGTCAACTTGATTTCTCTGCTCATACTTGCCAACTCGTCCTGAATTCACCTTGAACAACAACCACATATTTGAGTAAGCACTCCAATTCTACTTTTATTAGTTTAACCCACTTCAAAGAATGTGAGATCATTGGCTGTGATCGACATGGACTGCAAAGTTCATTTGATCTATGAGATAGAATCCTTTTGGAACCTCTATCTCTTTGGAACTATGCATTTTGTTCACAAATGTTCCGAAAGCCATTCACTTTTACTGTAGGATTTATCTTCACTTTCGAATACCATTCTATTATCATTAGAAACATTTCCAAACAGAATCACTAACACCATGGTCATCTACAGCTTTTATCACTGATATTTGGATTCTGACACTCTGTTCAAAGAACACCTTCCAAACATCGGTTCTGAATACTAAACCAACATCTCCTCGATCCCATCACTGTCTACAACAATCTTATTATACATCAAATTCCTAAATCACTTCATTAATATCTAGTGAAACAATCATTGGTCAGGTCCAATCATATTCTTTTTTAGAAAGACCACCCTGACTATCCCCATCACTATCCCCATCTTTCACCATGAACTTATTGATTGAGTCATTCATATTCCATCAAAGCTTGCGATGACATGCCATATCATCAGGCTCAATGATATGAACAATCTAGACTCTCATAATTACCCTCCAAAAGATTTGCACATGGCTATCCCTACCCGAAGAGCCATGTGATTCAGAAACATGTTTCAACAGTTATTGTTGGTCCATTCATCTCTTTCTTCATTCACAATTTTCCTTCCACCCTTGTTCTTTGTTTCCTATGGCCTTTAACTAGGATATATGTACCTTAGCTACTTTCCAACCCTCATGGACTCTTTCCTATTCGCTCTCCCTTCCAAACCGTTTGGTATATAAGTAGTACATTCACATGTATATTCCCTAGTTCAATTATTGTACATCTACTTGATTGTTCTACTCAAACTTGTCAACTCGTCGTGAACCACCTTGAACAGCAACTTCACATTTGAGTGAGTACTGTAACTTTACTTATATTAGGTTGGACACACTTCAAAATAATGTGAGACCCTTGGCTGTAATCAACTTGGACTGCGAAGTTCATTCAATTCATGAGATAGAATCCTTTCAGAATATCTATCTCTTCAGAACTATGCATCTCTTCGCAGATGTTCTGAAAGCCATTTGCTTTTACTGTAGGATTTCTATTCACTTTTGAATATCATTCTAATACTATTAGAAACATTTCCAAACAATGCTACTAACATTACATTTATTCATAACTTTTATCCTTGATAATTGAATTCTGACAGCGATGAGCCATGGTGAACCTCTGGAATCGTGCATTGATGACCTTCCAGGCCTCCAGTGCAGATGTCTTGCCAGACACCATATACTGGAACTCAGAGGTAAGACTTGACCAGATAAAGAAGGTGAGTTGCATATCCTCTGCTCTGGAACTCTCAGGAACAGTAGCTGTGGGCTCATCTGTGATCCAAATAGTGCCAACACCCATAAAAAACATTTCCATCCCTTCCTTCCAAACATGATAGTTCCCTTCCTCAAGGGGTGGAACCTTGGAGAGCATGTTCTGGTTGTTGATGGATGTCATGGTGCAGGTGAGATGCAGCAGTGGTGAAAGATGGCAAAAATGATAGTGAGTTGATAAGGTGCAAATAACAAGCTTCTGGTGGTATTTAGGCTAGGCCAGGGCCTATAACCTGTTGGATGTTATAGAGAAAAGAGTGGAGACTCAGAAAGTCTCAGACACAGACACAGACACAGACAGTGGATGTATAGCAAGAACAAGCCATGTAGATACAGGTGGAGCCTACATGACCAAAGCATCCACAACAATGTACTATGCAAATGTAAACCAACAAAGTCAAGATCTCAGGTTTGAAAGGCTGAGAACTACAATGAGAATCTATTAACAAAGTGGGACGGCGATGAAAAAGGATGAAAAGATAAAAGAACAAGTGGCAGTGTGGAGCAAGGGTAGGCTGCATGTGCACTTCCCCTGTTGATGTGGTATGCCGGATGGCCGCATCCGTAGTTTTGATATAATACATAATACATGTTTCATGGTCTTCTTTTATGGTAGGTCGGTTCGAGTGGAGAGATATTCGTTGTAAGTGGGAGGTGTCCGGGGTCGATGTATGCCGCTCGCATCGCCGTCAGCCGTGTTTTTTTAATGTTTGTTTTTTGGTAATCCTATAGGTATGGATTTTTACGATGAACTCCCAGAATTCGAGAGTCTGGAAATGTGTCGGTCGTTGTTGTACGACTCTGCCGGAGTAAGTGATTGTATAATCTTGAATGAGACGAATATAATCACATAGATTACGAATGCAACTCTTCTTAAACCAATCTGTCTGTTTCGTTTCATTTCCGATACTATCGTACACACTCTATGACTGGATCCTTAGCCTACCAACCCGTCTCTCTGCATCATTCTTCTCCTTGGGTAAAACAACCTTCCTGAGCCAGGTATCCCCGACGTAATACTTCTTTGATTGTGCTCTACCAAATACAAAATACCTGTCCTTGACGGCATCGCTGCCCTCGTGTGTGATGAATATCGGCTGAACCTTGGGCGAGAGTGCATTCCGTTCGTTCACTGATTTCTGTAACAATTCCTGGACGGATTCAGGATTCACAAACACAGGTGATCGAGCCTCAGGGGAGAGGTAGTGAATATTTTCAGTCGTCGCCGACTTGCTCAGGTCGTCTTGTCTCGAGTAGATGAAGAGTGGAATCTGGGCTGAATGTAGTGGACCCTGCGGATTGTTCTCCACACTCGTCATGGGTATCCAATCGTACTCTTCCGCGTCTGCTTCGTCGCTTAATGAAGTATTGCGTACATCTACTAGGATCTTGAGTTCGTTCCCGATGGTCTGGTGGTGCATGTCGAGATGGGGATAACAATCCTCGGGAACTTGAAATTGCGCAGTAATAGGTTCAGTGCTGAACATAGTGCCGTTTGGGATAACTCCGTCTTGTGGGAACCTTGGTTTTGTCAGATCCTCATTGTAAGGACTGAGAGACTCAGAAGGAAGGGGCCTTCCCAAATGGTTCCTTGGTCTCAACTGAGACTTACTAAAGCTCCCCGTAACGGTATCTAGCAGGCGTTCCGCAGTTTTGTTATCTGCAGCCAAGCCTGCAGCCCAAC
>QMFG01011060.1:0-10900 GCA_003314545.1 Ramaria sp. MG151 | reverse complement strand
GGATTGCGGGGTCAAGGCCCTTGCAAAACTTGATCACGATGGTTTTGTTGTCTGAGTATTCGGCCATCTCGATCAATTCCGAGAACCGGTCTATGTAGTCTTCAACCGAGTCTTTCCCTTGGTACCAACCGTGCCTTCTAGCTTTGTAAGCGCCGAGACTTGTTCATTCCTCGGACAGAAGTTTTCCTTGAAATCTTGTTCAAAATTATTCCAATCCGAGTACTTCGCCCTTTGAGTCCTACGTTCGGTTCACATCACTTCGTTCGAAAAACGAGCGGCTTGGCCGGTTTTGAAGAAGGAAAGGGCCCAGTGGATCCAGAGTTGGTCATTTGGAATGTCCCCCTTGCAGATCTGAAAGTAGAGCCTGCAGGAGTTGAGGAATGCGTGGCCATTGTTTTGGTCTCCATCGAAGTCTGAAGGAAGGGCCAGTCTCAGCTGTCTTCCTGTCATACCAAGGTTCAGTTCTTTGGGTCTATCCCATGAGTCCATTTTCGGCCTCGGGTCAGGTTTGGGACTTGTTGCGACATCTCGTGGGTCAATTTCCAATTTTGCCAGGATTGATTTTAATGCTAGTTGGATGGCATCGGTCTTCATCCGGTTCGCTGACAACTCCTCTTCCACAGCTCGGAGACGGTCTTCTGACATATCCATCTCAAGTAGGGAAGGAGGGTCCATTCAGCATTTGGAGTTGGGTGTTCCGATGATAGAGGAGGGGTAATCAGGTGCAGTGCGTATGGGAGAGGTTGCGTCCTCCGAGTCGCTGTCCTCGATTCTGTAGTTACCTATTTTGGTAACTGCACTCTGACCACCGGTCCTTCTCTGGAGACTTTTCTATTGTAAGGGCAACCCTCCTAGCGCCCATAGGTACCTAGTAGAGGGGAAATCCAAAGATATATATGTGTAAGAAAATACAGTAAAGGAACTCTCACCTAGTAGAGGGGAAATCCAAAGAGAAAAGTCTGGGGATCCCCGCTACTAGTGAAAAGACTATATACGACTACCTAACGCCCAACCAGGGGCACTCCTACGTGCTGTCAACCCTGCCCGACTTCTATCCCCATAAGGTACTTCGACCCTGACAAAGGTCGGATGTCGGGCCAAGGGTTCGGATCAGATATTCGAGTTCTACCCCGAGGTTGGCCGAGGTCTCGGGTGGTCCAAGGTTTGGGGCTTAGAGGTCCAAGACTTTGGGTTCATACTTGGAGGCTTTGGGTCAAGGACCCGAGGCTCCGGACCGAGGTTCCTGCGCCTCAGACTTGTCCTTCGCATGTGTAGGGGCCTTGGAGATGGAGGATTTGGTGAAAACAGGTTGTCCCCTGACAAAGTCCCCTGACCCATCCATAAGTCCACCAGGACATCTGTGTCACCATCACAATTTAGGCCATTACATTGTTTCTCCTCCAAACCACAATCCCCGAATGCTTCTGAAAACCTCCTTCAGAAATCTGAAACAATCCTTCCTCTATTCTTTGCATATATTAAATCCAGTCACCCAATCACTCCAGTTGATGTTTAGTGAAACGATCACTGATCAAGTCCAATCATGATCTTTTTTTAGAAAGAACCACCCTGACTATCCCCACCACTATCCCCATCTTCCGCAATGAACTTATTGATTGAGTCATTCATATTCAATCACTGCTTGCGTTGACATCTCATATTGTTAGACTCTATGATATGAATGTTCTAGACCCTCAGGATCACCCTCCAAAGGATTTAGGGACAGTTAGTTCTACCCAAAGAGCCATGTGATTTGGAAACATGTTTCAAGAGCTATTGTTGGTCCGTTAATCTTTGTCTTCATTCACAATTTTCCTACTTCCCTTGTTCTTTGTTTTCCATGGTCTTTAATTAGCATACATGTGCCTTAGCTACCTTCCGACCCTCATGGACTCTTTCCCATTTTCTCTCCCTTCCGAATGGTTCAGTATATAGCTAGCACATTTGCATGCATATTCCCTAGTTCAATTATTGTACGTCTACTTGATTGTTCTACTCAAACTTGTTAACTCATCGTAAATCACCTCGAACAACAACTTCTCATTTGAGTAAGCACTTCCACTTTACTGATAATAAAAACACACTTTGAAAGAATGTCAGATCAATGGCTGTGATCAACATGGACTTCAAAGTTCATTCAATCTATGAGATAGAATCCTTTTGGAACCTCTATCTCTTTGGAGCTATGCATTTTGTTCACAGATGTTCTGAAAGCCATTTGCTTTTACTGTAGGATTCCTATTCCTTTTCGAATACCATTCTATCACCATTGGAAACTTTTCCAAACATTCTTACTAACACAACATTCATCCCCAACTTTTATCACTGATATTTGAATTCTGACACTGGAACCCTGATATATGTTAAGTGACACATTCTGGAAATATCATCACCATTCCCAGACTGTCATTTATCATCAGTAACAACCTGCTATTTAACAAGTTGAAGCTTTATAAATCGTTCTGGAATGAGCTACTCCATTTGATAAAATCCCTTTTGTTCAATGTGTTATGCTATCATTTGCTAGAATTCACCAATTAAATATATAGGACATGCACTGGTTTTGAACTTAGTGAGTACATCCTCAAGAGTCCAAGGGCAGTGCCTGTTATTATTATTTATCTTGCAAGTATCATATTATGTAATTACTCTGATGAACCAACAGAGCTGCCTAGCAGAGAATAGAAAAGGAAAACAACTATAAAAACAACACCAAGCTCAATTCAAGGCTTTCAGCCTTAGAACACCTTTGTTTATATTTTTAGATTCAACTGGCCAAGCAACCCCAAACACAATCAAGCACAAATGAATGCATGCACATGTTCGGACACAAATGGGCTAAGATAGCCACCTATTGGCAACCACGTGACTCTGAAATGCTACCAAAAACTGTTATTATTATTTATCTACCATGCGAAGATCACATTATGTAATCTACTGATGCATCAGTAGCGCCGCGCAGAACAAAATAACAAAAACAATATAAAAACATTACTGATGAGAATTCAAGGCCTTGGGCCTCAGAATATATTTTGTTTACACCTTCAGAATTATTCAGCGAATGATCCCCGAGGCTATGCAGGGACGAACATATATGCGCTTCGGACACGAACGGGCTTCAATAGCCACTGATCAAGCTCCGCATGGCTCTGAAACACTTCCAAACACTCATACAACAATTCAACTTCTATTTCCAACCACCCCTATCGTCACCGATCCCCGAACAAAGCTGATCGCTTCGATTTCATTTAAACAAGTGCCTGAAGCTTCAAAATGGAGTTTCACAATTTATCTTTATCTTTTTCCTTGTTCTTTTGATTGAATATGATAGTTAATTGCATAATCTATAATTCCCATAGCATGCAGATCAGTTTCAGATGCTTCAAACAATTCCTAGTACATTTTTGTGCATTCCTCCCCTCATGTAGACTGCAACCCCAGAATCGCTCCATCGCCCCATTATTCTTCTTGGAAACACAAAGGACAATTATTAGATAGCTCTCCCTATAAGTACGCTTGTAATTCTGGTCAGAATCCAAAAGGCAGTATAACCTCCACAAGTCTGATAAATTCTTCATCTCTTGCTTGATATCTCTACAACGCTTGCACTGTTAGCGAATCGTCACCAGCCATTCGCCATCATTTCAAGTGATCTATTGGACCCAACAGTTATCTCAAAACTGTTAAGTTACTGCTATCTTTCTATCTACAAGTCCACGTCACTATATGCAAACTTTAAGCGCTGACACTTTGCTCCCACATCAGTGCATCCCCCGCGCTAGAATACACATCTCACTTAGATTATCTTTTAGGTGCTTAAAGCTCACCTCAAGAAGACTTGAAGAAAATTCAAAACAAATCAATAAAAATTTCCATTTCATTTCTTATTAAAAACTATTATGGCAATTGGAAAACCATTTCCATACACCCCTATCATCACTGATTCACAATTGAAGCCTGTATGCTTCCATTTCATTTAGGACAAGTGCTCGGAGCTTCAAATGGAGTTTCAGAAAATTTCCTTTCTTTTTTTCTTGTTCTTTTAACTTGAAACAAATTGTAATTTGCATGATTTGTAGTTCTGAAAACACACACATTGGTTTCAGATGCTTTTAGATAGTAATTAGTTCCACATTTGTGCATTTCTCCCCTCATGTAGATTCCAACCCCAGAACCACTCCACTGCCCCCATATTTCTCATTCACCCACAAGAGACTCACCCTACCTACTTTTTCCTTTAAATACACTTGTAGTTCTGCTTGTATTTCCCAATCTCAGGTAATTGTTATTATGGATAAGATTTTAGTTATTTTTTTAGATAGAAACACAATAGCTGTTATTATTATCTATTCTATCATGCGATCCTAGATTATGTAATCTACTGATGGATCAGTAGCGCCGTCTAGAATAAAAACAGAAAAACAATATAAAAACATTACTAACCTCAATTCAAAGCTTCAGGCTTTGAAATATATTTTGTTTATATTTTTAGAATCACTCGGCGAAGGATCCCCAAGGCCACGCAAGCACAAACACATGCATATATGCGTTTGGACATGAACAGGCCTCAAACAGCCAACGATTGGCGGCAACATGCCTCTGAAACACTTCCAATCATACATAAAACAAAATCTTTACCATTTCAATCCACCCCTATCGTCACCGATCCCCAAACAAAGCCGATCACTTCCATTTCATTTCAGCAAGTGCCCGGAGCTTTGAAATGAAGTTTCAGAATTTTTCTCTTGCTTTTTCTTTGTTCTTTCTATCTAATAAAATTGTTGCATGCATGATCTGTAGTTCTCATAGCACACAGATTGGTTTCAAGTGCTTTAGATAAGTTTTAGTTACATATTTGTGCATTTTATTGTCAGAATTCAATTATCAAAGATGAATGTTAGAAGTGAATATATTGTTAGTAGTAACATTCGAAATAGTTTCAATACTAATAGAATGGTATTCAAAAATGAATAGGAATCCTACAGTAAAAGCAAATAGCTTTCGGAATGTTTGCGAAGAGGTGCATAGTCTTGCTTCACCAAAACTCAATAGAGTGATTCAGGGAACCCAATGGACGACAAGGAATTTGTGTATAATTGTCTTGATTGCATCATTGTGGGTTCAGATTCCAATGGGACCTTTGGAAGTTAACTTTCAGAATAGAGTATGTGGAATCACTGTTATTGAGTATTTGAACCCTTGCTTACATAATCACAGGGTCACATCAAAAAGAAGAAAACTTCTCTTTCACTCGCATCACACAGAGCACAATTCAAGGCTGAAAACCTTAAAAAATATTCTTCTGATTTATTTTTAGATCAAGAAAAACAAGCAACCATGAAGACATGCACCTGCAGACAAATGCATATACACAGCTACACACATTTGCACACATGTGATCACCCATCTACATCCACAGACATGAAATGTCTCCAAAGATAGAATATCATCTCTGTGAACATTTTCTATAGACAGGAACAGGTACTGAAGCACTGCTGAACCATCAGTGCTTCTGACCACTTTGGGACAGCTGTACATACACAAGCCCATCATGAAACACCTTCCACTTCATTATTTCTTCTATCCATATCAAAGTGTGTTGACCATCATGTTTGTAGTTCTCAACAAATATTGGAATGAGTTTCAAGACCCCTGTTAATAGACTAAAATTAGATACCCTAGTTTCGCATCCATCATCAACCCCAATTCCAATTAGAATATTCTAAAGTCGTTCCATCACCCCATTTTCTTTCACATCCATTAGATACCACTAGTAGTAATATTTCTACTTAAATACACTTGTAGTTCTGAGAAATAGATTAAGGTAGTAAAAACTCCAAACACTCTCTCAGAGTCTCTAAAGAAAGTCTAAAAGCTCTATCATTAGGATACAGATAAGGAATTGTCACCAGCCATTCTCTTACACTTCCCAAAAGACTCAAGAGTTTGTTCAGAAGTGCTAAGTTTACCATTATCTCTTATCTCTTAAGCTTGTGTCACTGTACACAAGCTTTAGACACTGAAACAAATTGATTCCATCAGTGCCTCATTAGATCAGAATACAAAATCAATTAAATAATCAACAGGCACCCTCACAATCACCTCAATACCAGAAAATATAAAAAATATAAAATCAAAAATACAGATAGATATTTTTCATTTCATTCCAAAAATATAAATCAGGAGACCAAATATGCAATTGTGACAGCTCTTCAGGTAGAGATAACCATGTACAAATCCTTTGGAGGGTGGTCCCGGATATCAGAGATGCAGGGACCACATAGTCTGATGGTATGGGCTGTCACCGCATGCTTCAGGAGAAAAGAATTGACTCAATCAATGAGTTCATTGGGAAATATGGGGATCATGGTGGGGATAGTCAGGGTGCTTCTGTCATGATTAGCTTTTGTGATCTCCAAACACATTCCATCTGGAAGTCCTTGTTTGGAATCACCCCCACCTCATCCAAATCCTTTGCATACATTGATCTGGTCACCCAACATGGGCTATGAATCAAGCAAACAAGTATATGTACAATAATTGAAGTAGAGAACATACATGCGAATGGGAAGGAGTCTGTGAGAGTTGGAAAGTAGCTCAGGTACATGTATAATAATTAAAGGCTATAGAAATCACAGAACAAGGGAGCTAGGAAAATTGTGAATGAGAAAAAATATTAATGGACCAACAATAACTCCTGAAATAAGTTTCTGAATTGTATGGCTCTTTGGGTAGGGATAACCATATGCAAATCCTTCAGAGGGTGATTCTGAGAGTCTAGAACATTCTTATCATGGAGTCTAATGATATGGGATGTCATCGCAAGCTTTGATAGAATGGAAATGACTTGATCAAGGAGTTCATTGAAAAAGATGGGGATAGTGATGGGGATAGTCAGGGTTCTTTTCTAGAAAAGATTATGATTGGACCTGGTTATTGATTGTTTCACTAAACACCAAATGGAGTCACTCAAACTTGCCAACTTGTTGTGAACTACAATTAACAACAACTTCTCAATAACCACACCTTTGAGTGAGTACTCTAACTTTGTTCATATTATTTAAAACACACTTCAAAAGAATGTGAAATTATTGGCTGTGGTTGACATGGACTGCAAAGTTCATTCAGTCCACGAGATAGAATCCTTTTGGAATATCTATCTCTTTGGAACTATGCATCTGTTTGCAAACATTCCAAAAGCCATTTGCTCTTACTGTAGGATTTCTATTTACTTTCATTTAGCATTTTATTACCATTAGAAACATTTCCAATGAATACTACTAGCCCTATATCCATCTACAGCTTCTTTTTCAGAAAATATTATTATTGGACCTGGTTATTGATTGTTTTACTAAACACCAAATTTAGTGATTCAAAGACCATGTTGTGTGACTGGATCAATGTGTGCAAAGTATTTGGTTGAGGTGAGGGTAATTTGGAATCTGAACAGGACTTTTGGATGATATTGTTCAGAAGTAAGAGGATAATGGTGAAAGGCCCAAAATTTGATTATGACAGTATCCCCCTATAGCTTTGGAGTCCCTACAATGGATGTGTGATGTATGATAGAAAGGCTGGTAGTTTATGAAGCAGCAATAATGTTGGGGTGGTCCATGCGAGGCTTTGGTGCCCCTCTTGAACAACAGTGATGATGACAGTTCAATCTTTCCATTGTCAACCAATTTATTGAGTGAAGAGAAGGTTGGAAAACCTTTGGGATTGAAAGATGATGGAAGCACTGTATCACCAGCAAAACCAACACCTATGTGGGGAGCAAAGGTCAAGACTCTAGATGGAATGCCAGAAATTCTAGATGGAAAGTATGAATATCCTTATGGATCATGGTGGTTGGCTGACAAAATATATGTCAATGTAAGTGATCCTTCGTTGTCCCAACTGCTCTTTGTTCACTGAAGATTGAGGCAGGGCACAATCATATATACACTTTGAAATGATATAGCCAGTGTGCAGGATATGATCACATCTGCAGTGGTCTCTTTGGAGGGTCCTGTGGGCGATGTATTCAGAACAAACAAAAGTGAGTCATGGTTGAAGGTGCATTTGCTGGGTTTCCTTTGTATCAAAGGTGATCAATCACTGATGAACAGTGTTTATCCCATATCTTCCTCTAGATAAACATTTGTCAATGAAACTGTCAATGTCAAAGGCCATAACAGTGAATGTTATTGGATATTTGAACCCTTGATTACATAATCACAGGGTTGCATCAAAGCAAAAGAATAAAAACATGTCTTTCATTCACATATCCGTTCACCAACCATTGTTCTACATTTATTTCAACCCAGAACAAGCCAATTATGTTCGGACATAAACCCCTTTCTATCCTTTATGATCATTATTCAACCCCCCAGCCTCATTTTACATCCCTACCTTTTATCCCAAGACATTTTTCTCAGAAAAATGTGCTCCAAAAACCCCTTGATTCTTTGTATTTAAGAAGGGAATTAACTACATGAAATATCGTCGAGTTTCTGAGTCTACTTTCAAGTTTTTAAGTAGAAAATTCCTTCAAGAGTGCTTTTATCTCTCTCTGTCTAAACACCACTTGCTGCTGTACCTCTTAATTTTCTTAACATCTACCACTGTACTTCTCACAGACCATAAACATCGCAACTGATTTTCACCGCTTGGGAGAGACGATATCGTTTGTTCCAGGGCTCGGTATCGCTTTCATTTTGGTTTGTCAAATTTCCTTCATTACATCATCAAGAGTAAACTCTAACCTATCTTTGACAGGTCGGGTTCAACCGGACAGGTGCCGTCCTCACGAGGCATGCTGTGTTTTTCTAGCGCTACCTGTGCCACAACTATCCTGAACCCCACAACCAACCTCAAAACTCTTTCTGCCACTGTATTCCTCAGAGACCATGAACATCGCAACCAATATCCTTCGCTTGGGAGAGGCGGCACCGCTCGTTCCAGGGCTCAGTATCGCTTTCAAAGTTGCGATCAAGATTATCCAGATGGCTCAGGTATTCCTACATGATAAACATTGGATCGCTCACCATTTTCGTTCATATTTCTCAGGTCTCAAAGCGGAATACAGCTAGGCTCCAGTATCTGGCACACCTCGTCGCAGATTCTCTTGTGAGCATTGCCGAGAACATGCAAGACAAGTGGGACAGCATGCCAATTCGTCTGAGGATCAAAATTGACGAGTTTGAAGCGTAAGTATTTCTCCTCGTGTGGGGTACTTTGCTGGATTGATATGTCCTATTCAATGGAAGAATTTTACACGACGTTCTTAAGGTTGTGAAACGGTATACCTCCTCCTCGTCTCTGATAGCTCTCATCAATTCAGGAGATCGTGATGCTGCGATCACGATACTGGAAAAACGCCTTTCAGATGCACGGAACTCCATCCTAGTGAGTTGAAAACCGAAATTTAACAAAGATGTTGCTCATTCTAAAATTTCAGCTGCTGTTAGGGGTGGATAATTTGGTGGAAGCGAGTCCAATTTCCATCACTACTGCTGTTATTCGATTTCACACACTTTGCAGCTACAGAATATCGGCCGATCGGTGACCTCGCAAGAAGTGATTGCAAGTGAGACTTTGTCTGCGGTCAAGCACCTCGAAAGGATATCCCAGTGGCAACCTCATGCGACATCCCTGGGTGGGGACGATCCTCGTGCATGTATTAGAGTATTATCCAAGCATGCCGTGTGCTGAAATTTTTGATGCAGCTACTCACGTTCATACTCGACGATATCAATATCCTTCAAACCATCAGAACATATGACATCTCCTTATGTACAGAACCAAATTCCTCCAAGACTACTGTTACCATCAAGCTTCATACGGCGAAACGCCGCGACAATCGTCTTGCCCTGGTGAGGAGTTACCATGATGTGCATTCCACATCACATACATATGCGGTAAACTTCGCTTTTTTTTTTGGGATTTCAGACTGTTTTTCATCATTTTGTAGTTTGAGAAAGACATCGCTTTACGAAGATCGATTCTGTGAGCCCGGGTTAGGTCGTAAAGGTGTCAGAGGTTGAATTTTTCTATATTCTCAGGGATTCCTCGATCTTGCAGCTTATAGGAACAAGCAGAGCCGCAGCCAGCATCCCATTCCAAGTCTACCACATGCCTAGTGGTTATTTTGAGGCACTTGAGACCTGGCTCAAACGAACATTGTCATCAAACCCCAAAGAGGCAGTTTTTGGGTTATATGATATGGTTTGTCATTGTTCACGTAAGGTTGTATGCCATTAATCCACCCATGCAAGCAGCGAACATCCGTCAAAGTATGCAGGATTCATAGTTACGCATACAACCATGAATGAAATATAACAGGCCATGGCGGAATCCCAGCAGTCGCAATCATTCTCTGTCCCTTTTCCTTTGGTAATAATAATCACTCTTCAATAGAAGCTCAGCTGACATTCTGAAGTAGGATGATCTCTATGTCAATGTACTAGCCGGTCACGATCGACTTCAGTGGAAATTAATATATGCCGGTGAATTATTAAATGGGGATGGAGGGCTTGATCAGGTAGGTTGCGTGGTATCTTGTCACCCATTTATTCATGGTGCTGGGTTATGATAGTCGGAGATTTGCTTTAGTATGTCGCTTTGCCTTCGGACGTCAGTACAAGTCACACATCATTATGATATTATATTGAGGTTGTCTATTTTATACAGGAACAGACTCCGCGGTCCAGACCCCGTCGCGCGGATCGGACAACTGTTGTGCCGCATATTACCAAACATGCAAGGCACCAACAATTTTGTGGACATTTTCGGATGTAACTTCGACGAAATCAGCCTTCCGAGGCTCGGAGCTGCATTCTTTGAGAAAGGGTGGCTGGAACCGGGTCACTTTTACATCCGTCCCATAGATAAGCTCGCATTGGGAGACGTTGGCTACGTG
>QMFG01011035.1:0-13633 GCA_003314545.1 Ramaria sp. MG151 | reverse complement strand
GATTGTTTCACCAGGATTGTTTCAATAGATGACGTATTTGAGGCGAAGTGATAGGCAAAGAGTTGTAGGATGAAAGTGATGTGAGTGTGGGAATGTTGCTTCAGGCTTCGGACAAAATGCTTCGGAACGATTGCTTTGGAACGATTGCTTCGGAACGAAGATAGTGTGAATTGAATGTCCAGACTGTGATCGTGACACATGTTTCCAAATTGCGTGGCTCTTCGGGTAGGGATAGCCATGCCTAAATCTTTCAGAGAGTAATTATGAGAGTCTAGAACGTTCATATCATTAAGCCTGATGATATGGCAAGTCATCACAAGCTTTGAGTGAATATGAATAACTCAATCCATAATTTCATGGTGAAAGATGGGGATAGTGATGGGGATAGTCAGGGTGGTTCTTTTCTAAAAAAAGAATATGATTGGACCTGACCACTGATTGTTTCACAAGAATTGTTTCAATAGATGGCATATTTGAGTCGAAGTGATAGACAAAAGAGTTGTGGGATGAAAGTGATGGGAGTGTGGGAATGTTGCTTCGGACTTCAGATGAAATGCTTCGGAAGGATTGCTTCGGAACGAATATAATGTGAATTGAATGTCCAGACTGTGATCGTGACAAAGCCATTTGCTTTTACTGTAGGATTTATCTTCACTTTCAAATACCATTATATTATCATTAGAAACGTTTCCAAACAGAATTATTATTAACACCACACTCATCTACAACTTTTATCACTGATATTTGGATTCTGACAAAATCCTCATGCTATTCCTTCAAACAGCAACCCTTAATGTTGGGGATGAATGAGTCAACATATTAGATGGTATGTCCTGTCACCATAAGCTTTTGAGGCCTAGAACAGCCCTGATATTGGGTTCCTTGAAAGAGATGGAGATAGTGATGGGGATAGTGCAAGTGCTTCTTTGATAAAAAAGGAATGAT
The DNA here is from genome assembly GCA_003314545.1 of Ramaria sp. MG151. Taxonomy (NCBI): domain Eukaryota; kingdom Fungi; phylum Basidiomycota; class Agaricomycetes; order Gomphales; family Gomphaceae; genus Ramaria; species Ramaria sp. MG151. Next base: position 12,688 of record QMFG01011035.1, on the reverse strand, counting down.
CAGACCCGATTTATTGGTTCACTTTGCTATTAATAGAGTGATTCACAGTACTTTATGGTGACAAAGTGTTTGATGTAAATATGTGTGATAGAAGCTCTGACGGTTCGGATTCCAAATGGACTATTTGGAAGTAGATCATTCAGAGAGGTTGGAAAGCTGGGGCAAGGGATAAATCATGATTGTGACACTATACTCCCCCAAGGAGGTGCCAAATTCAGAGAATATGAGTATGCATGCATATTCCCCCTCCACTACAACCATTGAGGTGACATATCCTGTCAAAGTATCAGGAAAAGAAATGTGTCGACTGTTGAAAATTAAGAGGTACAGCAGCAAGTTGGGTTTAGACAGAGAGTGATAAAAGCACTCTTGAAGGAATTTTCTACTCAAAGACTCAAAAGTAGACTCAAAAACTCGATGATATTTGTTGTAGATAATGTGTTTCTTAAATACAAAAAGACTTAGGAGTTTTGGAACATATGATTCTCAGAAAAATGTCATGAGATAAAATATAGGGATGGATAATGGGGCTAGGGGCTGGATGTGGAAAAAATAATGTCTATAAATGATGTGGATAGAAAGGGGGTTAATTCTGAAGTGGTGGTGCTTGTTCTGGATTGAAATGGATGTGGAGTAATGGGGAACTGATCAATTGGAAGAGAGGGGGGGAAAATATGGGAAAAAGTAGAGGGGACTTGCCCCTGGGTGTCCATATGGTAGTATAGGGTCAATTGAGTGATAATAAGTCGAGGTGTCACATAGGGAGCCAGGGGAATGACTCCTGGGATGTTCAGAGATGTTTTAGGCTCTTTTGGACCGCCTATATGCAGGTCCCTCATCTCAGATGAATGTTTTAAGTGGGATTTGAGGAGGCCAGGTCCCCCTGGCTCATAGTGAACATTGTGACTCAAATATGCCTCGTTGTATGTTGTTTTCTGGACTCAAATTGATGGTAGTGATGTAGTGGACAGTATTGTATGTGTAGGACATGTTTCCCTTCAACTTGGAAGTGTAGAATAGGTGTGATGGAATGTGGGAGTGTGGTGAGGGATACTGATAAAATAAAATAAAAAATAAAAATAAAAATAATAAGAAAAATAGGTCCATATATTTATTCATTTCCTTCCCAACATCAACTACAACTATCACCATCAGCTTCATACAGCCTCAATTTCAACATTGAGGCAAGCCCTTTGTCTTACCGAAGTAGTTTCTTAAATTGAATTTACTTGTTATTGGAGTCAAGACTATGTCTGTACTGGAGAGCTTGTAGCCTTAGAAGGTCTGACCAGTGTCTTGACCTACTTGAAAGCTGAAAATGTGGACATTGCTAAGGTGAGAAGGTTTGAATTTGGAATTGTTCCGCATATCCTCATGCCATCTCACTCTTACATGTCTGGTGCAAAAAGTTCCATAAAAGCTGTCGAAAATTGTTGAAGAGTGTCTTTGATGAGCATTTTCCCAGCAAGCTACAGATGGAGACATTTGGCTTTGGTGTGGCGTTGCAACAATCCCTCCCCCTGGTATCAATGTCTTGTTCCATTCAAAATGTCTGTGGACTAGTGTTATGTTGTTCCTTGCCTGTGAGTAACACTAAACATACATTTTTCTTTCTTGGCTTGGGGGGAAGAGTCTGAACACAATCGACAAAAATTTTATATACAGAAGAACTCGCAAAAGCCTGCAGTGGCTGAAAGATTGCAGGAAGGCCTCCAGAGGTTGTTCTTCCGAAAGATTCTTTGGTACCGGAACGGAGAGACGTATCACATTATTCGAAATAAGCGGAGAGTCTTTAGAGATCTCAAGGTATTCCCTAATCGTGGCAGCCTCAAACGCGTCGAATCGTGTTCAGCGCTTCACGCGTTGGGTCTTCCGACAAGCCCCCCTTTCGAAGTCCCACAATGCCACAGGTATTCTAAAATCCAAAGTGGCTGGTCGGCGAGTGCGTACTTGTCGCTAGCTGCTGTTTTGTTTTCATTAAGATCTCACGCAACGTACCCAGGTTTCACAGATCTGGCGAGTTCGATCGATTACGGCAGACCCATTTTTTGAATAGTGTATGTATTAGTTTTTCTCTTGGGCTTTCATGTCGCCCCGATGTGGGTTTCAGGATCAGGTTCATCCTCTCATATCACGTGTAGAGATCGCTAGGGAGAAGCTATCACCAGATGACAATTTAGAACACAAAACTAGAGAAGCTGTATACTCGGGGGTGATGCAGCGCATGGAAAGGTGAGGTGTGAAAATTGTGTCAATATCTCTTGTTTCGATACTGTTCAGGTATACCGTCAAGGGAGCAGTTTGGCTATTGATAAAGTCGACGCACTTCTGACAAGCATCGATGATACTTGCGCAACATTTTACGAGGGAAGAACAATGAAAATACCAAGCTATGGAATGCGTAACGTACGACACCTATCTTGGGGCATTACTTCCAACTAAATGACTCTCCGGCAGCCAGCAGCAAATGAGGTACACCGCCTATACTATGTAATACGTTTACTCATTACAACGCCGAAGAGCAAAGCGATGACAATGATGAAACTCATCATCTTCGCTATAGTCTGAGCTCTGGAGACGATGAACTCCTGATCATCACCGATGCCGAACAAAGAGAGGATATTGCTCCATCAACTAAACACCTCACTTGCGGGAATGAAATACCCAAACATGATGGCGCAAACCATATAGCTCTACGAGGTCAAACCTCCGTCTAGTAGCGCTCATCCACCATCAGCACCTCTGGTGCTTACCAGGGTTGGATAGTCAAGCAGCTCCACGGTCGCCTCAGAACACTGATGCCAAATCTCCATTCTCACCTCCCACTTGTCTGCAAGTTCATGTTCGTCTCAGCCCACCTTCTCCTATGGAAGGCCATTCTGCTCCACGGCTAGTCTTCCCGTTATCAATACTTCCGTGGGCTGTCCGTCTGCACAAGTAACGAAATTGGAGTAAGCATGATTGCACTTGGTGACGACACAGAGCGCGAGCTAAGCTTCCGAGATCCGTCAGACCTGAGGAACCTTATACCAAGTTCCAATTTCAAACGAGATGCCATGTTATATTCATCATTTTCAAACTCGTTCTTCTGAAAGCACATCTTCATGCCGGCATACCCTGGACGTCTATCTATCAACGTGAGAGTTAAACACCGACATTCTCTCAGCTTTCAGGAGTTTGCTGTTTGCAAATTGTCACCTGTAGTTCCGATCTATTGCTCCTCACGACCTGTATATGTCTTGCGATAACTATATGAATAAGTTGAACATAGTAAAAGCTTGTATGAAATATTATGCAAGAGTCGCCTTCATAAACCAAACTCAGGGCATTCTTCGGTTCATCATCTCCTCGGCTCATTTTTGCGTCACTGATCGGGATCACATTCAATGACTGTCAAAGATATATTCAGTGTCCTCGCTGGAATACACTGTAACAACATCAGCGATTCACTGTGCTGGTAAATTTGTGCGATATCCTCGAGATTTCCCATGCCACGATGACAAGCCGCCGCTTGAAATATTATCTGGACATTAGCTATCTGTAAAGGTGTGCGATGCATTGTTGTGCGCTTGCTACTCTGTAAAATGTCGACTGTGGACGTGACCCCTTATTGTGTCTACCTTGGTGAGATATGCTCATGAGTTCACCAAGAAGACTGTGATAATTATACATTTCTTCTTGATTTGAAGTTGAGACATGAGTGCATTTGATTAGACTCGGGCATGATTTCATTTTGACTTGTAATTAGCTGTTCCGTAGGTAGCTAATTATACATATCTTCTCGACTCGAAGTTGAGACATGAGTGCATCTGATCAGACTCGGACATGATTTCATTCTGACTTATAACATTGTGGCCCTTCATGCCTCTCCATGCCGTCACCGTCTAACCCTAGACTGGAATACCTTAGAGCCATTCCATAGGTAGCTAATTATACATATCTTCTTGATTCGAAGTTGAGACCCGTTCCATAGTTGCAACATCTACAGGATCGAGAGGCTCCATTGCCGGGCTGGGTAGAAATAGCAAGAAGAATATTGCCTCGGATTAATGTGCCAGATCGTGGGCAGTTGAGACGGCGGGCCAGGTTGCTCCCATCATACATATCATCAACTGTGATTAAACGGTGATGTGATAATGTTTCGCTACGCTCCGAGCTGAGACTCTGGGGCTTCAAAGGCACTCTTTTGATACGAGGCCCCTGAGGGCACTGGATGCCCCTGCACACTCACACCTCAAAAATCCACTTGCGAGAAACAGTACAATGGCTCAATCGCACCTTCGCGGGAGGTAGGCAGGCCAGTTTGACTCTTTGGGCGGTCTGACATGACAGTCTCCCCACGTAGAAGTCCTGCTCAATGCATATAGACATAGCGATAGTTGCCGGTTGTCAGTCGAAGTTTGGTCTCATACCTTTTTCTCTCATCGATCACGACTTTGCAGACGCACCCACCAAGTATGCCACAGTCGCGGCGCTTGCATTGCTAACATACGACTATGGTCAATCTCCGACCATGACTGATACTGAGAGATTTTGGCTAACGTCTTTCTGCTAGCCCTTACATTGGATTCCGAGGCAGGTTTCACTCTAAAGTCACCCGAGCAAGAAATAATAATTTTGATATCTTTTCTAATAGGTCAAATTCGTATGGAATCGCAGGTGGTGCTTCGGAAAGGCAGTTTTCATTTTTGTATATTCTCTTGGTAAAACAGGCAAATGGAAATGCTGATATCATGTATTTTTTCAGAATCGTTACTTTGGATTCGTTATGCTCGTTAGTGATGTGATCGGTACTTTCTTAGCTTCTGCTACGTTTGAAGTTATCCTAACAACTTGTATCAGTAATCTTTCACAAATCTCTATCCGTTCAGGTAAAATTCTCTTTGACCTCACTCGAATTTGTCTGATTTTTCAAAGTTGTATGTTTCACAACTCGTTGTATGATCCGTTCTCGTGCTGAGTTACTCTAACGCAAGTTGCTCGGGTTACAAGTGGTGGGGACTCGCCCAGTAGGTCTCAACTTTTGATCACTATTTGCTCTCCAGTCTATATTCCATTTGTCTCCGTTTTCATCATACTGACTCATAACTCGGAATTCAGAGCGGCTATTACTATCTTTCCCACGGAAGGTAAGTTGTATATTTGTTTAGAGTCATAAAGATCCACTGATCGCCCAGAATATAGTTATCCTTATCTTTCGGGTATGCAGGTCGTTCCCCTTAGCTCCTGCATTGCTTTACCAGCTTCATTTCTCAGATACACGCGGTTTATAACTGCAATCGAAGGCTGCTGCTGATGATGGTCACACTCCTAATTGTGCAGCTCATCTGCAGTTTGCTGATAGACATACCAGATGTAACTCAGAGTGAGCTATACATCCCAGCTCGACCGTTGTTTTAAAACCTCTCACGAAATTACCAGCTATTGAGATGGTGATAGTCGGGACTTCAGGTTGCTTAAAGAAGATGCTACCACCAAATCCCTGGCTCTGTTGGATCCCTCTCACCGTGTTCGACACATTTCTCATGTCTCTCATATTGTACAAAGGTTGGGGGTCATATAGGAGCAGCACGAGCCCCAGGCTGTTAAATATCATCGTTAGAGACAAGTATGCTCCCTTGCACTCCTCATTCTCCAATGCTGATGTTTGGCAAAGTCTTCTCTACTTTCTGATGTAGGCTCTTGACGCCATTTATATCTCCTGTGCTCATCGTGTGTACCAGTATGCTTATGATTGTGCTGGCGAACTGTATTATCAGGGCCTTGGCTCCGAGATTACGTTTAGATCTCGACGTTGCTCTATAGTGAGTCAACCTGACCTAACTCGTTTGTGTATGGCGCCAATGACACCATATCCACTCAAGCTGGGCAGTCACTATACCATGTGTAGTGAGTTGTCGTTTACTGCTCAACATGAATCAAACAATTTTCGAAAGGGAGACGACGACAGCCCAGTCGGAAATTGTATTTGCGAATCCACACTCCCAAAACACCACAGATCTTGTTTAAGTCTGAAGCGAGGGTTTCTTCACGTTCTTTTTGTATTTTTATATAAAAATGGAATATAATTGTCTATTTATCTTCTCTTTGTGATAAATCTCTCTTTGATGTTTCTGCTATTGCTGATGGCATTTCATGGATTACCTAATCAGTGCAAGCGATGCGGGGACTTCACTCGTAAATTGACTCGCACTAATTCAAACTCCGACGCGCGACGCTTTCACTGTCGCCTGGTGTGACGTCAGGAATCAACGACCCCTTCGCGTCGAGCATTGCCTCGGCCCGCAACCCTTTCCCGTTTCATCTATACAGTCATGCCGTCAGGTATCATACTCGAGCTCACTAATAGTGAAGACACGCTCACAAAAGCCGTTTCCAACAACCCACACGAGGAAATCACAGCGCTCGCACACAAGCTATACGCCAACAAACTTATCGCTGGAGCTAGTGCTGCAAAGAAGAAAATTGAAGCGAAGAATCACGAGGATTATACCGAAGACGACCTCGACCGTGCAGCCAAGTGTGGCAAATTTCCCTACAGGCCTAGTGATCTCTTTTTGAAGGCAAGTCTGACACTATTCACCGCTGAGACGGAGATACCTCATGGATGGCATAGATTTATTGTGATGTCCTAGACACCATTGAGCGTGACCCGTGGATTGGGATGGTCTCACCACCCTTACTAGGATCCTCGGGTGTAATCCCACTGACCATCGTTTCGGTGTACGCAATATCGCATTTTAAACTAGGTTTTTCACTGACCACGTAACTCAGTATCCCAGACATCATGAGACACTATCGGAATTTGATTGCCAATGCAGAAACTGAAGTCATGATTGCGACAAACTACTGGGAGCCCTCATATTCCTCATCCCTGTCCGTCCCTCTCGCACTATGCTCTCCGTCACCGTATTGACTATTTCCACAGAGTCCATGATGGTCTTATCGAATTATCGAACAGACACCAAGGAAACCCCACGAAACCCGTCGTGAAACTTATTTATGACCGCGGAAACCCCAAACAGGTGATCAAGAATCATCAGAGAGTACCTCCTGAAGACTGGGAGTCCGTTGGACTTCCAAGAAAGGAACAGATACCGAATATTGAATTCGAGGTGATGGTGAGAATTCCTTGTCCGACATCTTTGCTGCTTTCTTTTGTGCTCAGACCACCCTTTCCCCTTAAGAATTACCACAGGCCTATCATGGGTACTTTCCACTCAAAGTACATGATAGTCGATCGTAAGGTTGCCTGTCTCAACTCAAATAACATTCAAGTAGGACACGTCGCGTCAGAATCATTGGATGCAGTTCCTGACATTCTCAAAGGATCGTGTTAATGTGGAAATGATGACCCATATTGAAGGTCCAATCGTCGATTCCTTCTATGATATGTGCCTCCTTTCATGGGGAGAGGCATTGCAGCCTCCTCTCCCCTTGCTTAAAATCCGAGGTGGTTCTCCTAAAGAGGGAGAGGAATACAAATTCGGTGAAGAAAACAAATGCCTGAAAGGTTCGCCATTGTGATCTATTTTACTGGGTCCTATTAAGATATCCTTCGTGTGAAAGGTATCTATATAGAGGAAAGAGCTAGGCCAGATAACACTTCTCGGTATTCAAGTGGTTCGGACACGCACGGTCAGTTAATTTATTTCAGTTCCTAAACAATTTCTCAAATATTTTCATTCATCCGAAGCTAGAACCCAGAAGCCAAATTTTGAGTATCCGGATCCTGTTGCCGAACAGATGCAAGACCATGAACAGCCAGACGTTGAGGGATTGAGACACGCTGTCGCAGAGCTTTCAGCATCACAGAAGAAATATGGAGCACCACAGGCCATAACCGATCACCTTAGTGAGAATAAACATCAGAACATTTAAACATTTAAACGTTACCCGTTCTGTAGATACTGAGATGCAGCATCCAAAACCATCTGCAGGCCCAGAGGTAGCAGAAGGCTTTCGTGCACACATCTTACACAAGCCACACAAGCCATACCCTATCGCTATGGTCAATCGCGCTCCTCGTGGAAGTGCGTATTCGTCATAATTTGGCTCACTTATCTACTTTCTCAACTTCCATGTGTCTGTGAAAAGCTCCGGGTCACGGAGATCTGGATGTCCCTCAGAATGCAGCCTGGCTGGCAGGATTCCGACTTGCCAAGAAGAAAATCTTCATGTAAGTCATCACTTACATTTTATTTTGACCTTCTGGTTTACGAGGCATTTTTCCCGTATACAGTCAATCGCCAACTTTCAACGCAAAGCCAGTAGTAAAAGAGATTCTAGACGCTTGTCGCAGAGGTGTCGAATGCACTTTGTATCTCGACCTTGGTTTCAATGATGGGGGTGGTGAGTTATCATTTCTTATAGGCTGGATTAGACTTGATAATTATTTTTTTCATAGAGATGTTACCTGGACAAGGTGGTACGAACAGCAAAGTTGTTGCAGACATGTACAAGACCTTGAATGTGGAAGGAAAGCAAAAATACCTCAAGGTCTATTGGTATACTGCCAAAGACCAAGAAATACCTATTGACGCTTCCGAGAAACGACGCAACTGTCACGGTATGCTATCTCACAGATAAAGTTATGGTACACGGAAGTGATTTTTTGTGGCTGACAGTCAAATTCTGCATTATTGATGACCAGATCGCTATCCAAGGAAATGGCAATCAAGGTAATTCAGCAACAGCATATTTATGAGAATGCATTGTGATAACGCATCATTAGATACACAATCATGGTTCCATTCACAGGAAATCAACGTCATGGTTGATTCACCCCAGATGTGCACCGAGTGGAGAGCCGGCATTGACAATAATCAGAATACAGCTATGTACGGACTACTGGATGATAAGGAAGGTGTATGGAAAGACAGGGACGGGAAGATCTTGGAGGGAAAGGGCGGTAGGGGCGGTCCTGGTGATATTGTCAAAGGACTCATGGGAGCGGTCGCGCGAGTCCAAGGAAAGGGCGGGTTTTAGTAGGGCCTCTTATCGGTTTGGGTCAGGTCACACCCTTTACCCTAGTCTGGATTATTTCTCTGTAGCAGTTGAATGATACAATACACGTCAATTCGCATTCCAAACGAATAGGAGTTAGAATGTTCGGGTCAATGGTGCATAATCTCCACTAGCGTAATGTATCAATAAATTTCTAAATAATAGATGTCAGGTGGCCCACAACCTGTCTCGAAAGTTAAAGCAGACTAACTTGTTCTGCTCTTGTAACTGAATTTTTGAACTCGGCAACTTCTTTCCAACAATTCAATGTTGTTTTCCGGTTCTGTCTGCGAAGAAGATTGACGCGGGTGTGGAACCGAGACCTCAAACACGTACCTAAAGCATTCAACCAGTATCTGTGATGTCGCTTTGACCTCTGGCACGTCATCTAGGCTTCTTCTTTGCTGGAAGCGCTCTACCTTGCTCTGCACTTCTTTCAAGTCCTCTATCAAAGATGCACTTGACCGTACGGCGCCATCTGTTGATCCTGGCACTCCACTATCCTCAACACCATCCCCGCCCCCACCTCCGTCTGGCATCGCCATTTTCTTCTCCCGATCGATATTTTCCCGTTCAAGTGCCTGCTCAATCTGAGCCTTCACCTCCTCCTCTTCGTCTCGCAAACGCGCAATTTCGGCTTGAATGCGAGATCGAACATGACGGTCGAGAATAGATTGTTGGGCCGAATTTGTTTCGGGTGAGGCAAGCTCGTCAGAGAGGTGGCTGACTAGGTCGCTTGAGAACTGGCGTTTCGTTGTTTCGTTAGTAGAAAATAATAAGACGAATGCTATCGATGGACCTGAATCGGTGTTTCGTTGTAGACAACCTTTTCGGTGGACTGGCCTGCACCCATCGAGCAGGACAACTCCAAACGGCTTTGCTTTATGTAATCTTCTTATGCGTGTATTTAATAACGAGATCGATGCTTCAATATAACCGTGTCCCGTTTGCGTCTGATCTCGTTAGGCGTGAATATGTAATATGATTTAAGGTTTGCCTTTGGGCGTCCAAGAATTTAGATTACTTAGGCGCTCGAATAGCTTTCTGCGCTATGGTTTCTACGAGCCTCGCTGCTCAGCTATCAAAAGGGGTGTCACTCAATGCCCCTCTTCTAGCTGATAGGTCTCGTCGGAAGCATGCAGAATCTTACCTGTTTACGAGTCGTGAAGCTGACCAGCACGATTATCACTCTCTGCATGCCCTGGGTGTTAATGGTCTTTCAAAACTGAAAACGCTGGATGCAAAGTTTGCCAAGTACGATGGAAATTTGTTCTCTGATGCCTCTCGTGACCTAGATAGGACACTTCAGTCGGAGAGCCAGAATGCAGAGCTTGATCGTTGTCTAGGGTTATTTCTTAGGGATTTGGGACCCTATATGTTGGAAAGTCCTACCTCAAAGGCTTTGGAGTGGGTCATTAGAAGATTCAGGTTTGCATGCATCACTATTTGTTGTCCGTTGAGTTGAATTTATATCAGGGTGAACGAGTTTAACCTTGATGGGATTATGGCTCTATTTCTGCCGTATCATGAGACTCCGCAGTTTGCCAAGATGGTATCGATTCTGCATGTCAAGTACGTTGCGACTCTTCGTTTATTGTTCCATTTATGGACTTCCATCTCAGGGAGTCGAATCTCTGGTCTTTTTTGGCTCCGCTGAAGGCTGCTGCAAAACCTTTACCTAGGTCTGTGCTTGTTGATGAAATGAGGGTTAACCGGGACTTGGCACGCTTCGTGGTCACACTGTTTTCAGAAGCACTTGAAGCAGGTCAGACATATCGTACCCTGACTGGCTTTGCTGCGAGTATTACTATGGATTATCTATTTCATATGAAGAGAGTTGATGAAGAAATTGTGGCGTTCGTCCTTCCCGCCTTTACTCGTGCCTTTGCACCCGATTCTAACCAAGACGCCGCTGTAAGCACCTAATATCTCTCATATCTATTGACTAAAATACTACCAGCTGGCCGGTTATCTTTCATTGGCTGCACTTTCGCAACGTTGTCGCTTAAGTCCGCAAGTTCTTGTTGCTGTCCTGGTCCAGATGATCAAAGGTCAACGACATGTGAAATCACATCAAATCCTACCATTACTTGTCGCCTTCGTTGCCCCACAAGATCAGTTGGATGAGTTCCAGGATTCAGAAGCGGAGTCCATTATAAATCTACAGTAACTTTTTTTCATCTTTTGTTCTGAGAAAATGGCTTACTGGGTATTCATAGAGGATTCACAGATTCATTGAAAGATTGCTTGTTGTATGCTGGCGTAGAAAAGCTGGTGCTCCCTTTGTTACCCACTCTTGTAAGGCGGTAAGTGGCTACATTTATTTTCAGATTATAGCTTAAAGTATATACGACACCAGTGCGAACGAAACATTCGCAAACGATACACTAAATTCAATGCTGACATCGCCTTCTGTAATGGAGATAATAGTGGAGCGTACAACTCAACTTCTGCTGGTTAATACACTACGTTCAAACGGAGCGGTTAATTCCACTGCTCTTCAAGTACTGACGGTGATTTACCAACGACACGGGCCTATCTTCTCGGAGACGTCATCGAAGCTGCTCGCAGCCGCCGGGGATGGAGACGATCAACAAAAGCTCGAAGAAGTTCTTCGCTTTGTTGCTCTTGTGAGTCAGCGCTACTTTTGTCCTATATCTATGACAAACTACCAAGTCGTGTAACGACCATTTATAGCCATCGACTAGTTCTGGAGACCAGGGAGGGTGGATACTTTCTACTAGCGCAGCAGACGCCGCTAGTCGTGTTGTAGCCGTGCGAAAACTCATTAACACGATGGCCACGAACGATGTGGACTCTGATAATTATCTGGACGCGGTAAGGAGCCTTGAGCTGATGTTGTTCTTAGCTCATTGATGCAAGCAGTGCGATGCGTTACGAGCTCGCGTTACGGACACGAACTTGACCGTTATAAAGACACTCTACAGCGATCCACTGGCTGTCCTTCCCATATTTTCCAACCTACCGTTCATCGAAGCTGTCTCTAGAGCTTTGGCCGCCCCAGATGTTTCCCGTTCTATTATGCGTCTACATTTCGCATTCGTAGCGAGGGATTTATACTGCAACAGTCCCGACCTCGCTCCCGACGTTTTCGAACGTATATTTATTCCATATCTTCTTTTCACCAAACCTCGCCAGAAGACGGCCTCCCATGTTTGGCAATTGCTGAGCAAATCAATGTTCGCTCAATTCGAACTACTCAGAGGTTGCACAGACATTGTACAAGCGCATCTGGTAGCCGATGAGGCATCTCTATCTATAGAAGAGATGACAATCATTAACTTGGCCGTGACAAGCTGCATTGCTAGTGAGTCATTTTCTTAGAACCAGCCATCTTATGCTAATTATCCCTAGGCAATATTTTGGCGTCCAATGCCTACCTTCGTCACTTGAATACGCTCCTCCATCTCTTGAATAATTCTGATCCCCACACGATCAATTTTTGTTATCTGGTTCTCAGGGCGTTACTAAAGCAACTCTCGGGAGAACACCAGGTTGATGCAGCTCAACGCATTTTATCATCAACGGGTGTTCAGTCGTTGGATGTATTCCAGACTGTTGTGACAAACACAGAAAATCTTCAAGAAGTGAAGTTTATATTATGCACAGCAATAAGACAATAAACTTACAGTCTTGTACTAGGTCATATCTGATGATATGT